>VOPJ01015845.1:35266-128190 GCA_014673585.1 Semibalanus balanoides | reverse complement strand
TGGTCGTAAAGTCCAAAACCACCACCACCATCACTGCCGAGTATAACGACCGAAAATGTCAACCGAAAGATTATTTCCGAGACTCGTCCAGCTCCTCTCCTCGTCTCTGCTTTTCTTGTCAGAAGTTTCCGTTAATGTATAGGTGCAAAATTAATGTGCGGTGATTTAGTATTTGTTTTAGCACTGTTTTGAGGGAAATGTAAGGCGTTGCTATAATGATGATAGATAACCTTATCCTCATAATTACGAAAAATATTAAAAAGGGTAAAGTCCAATTATTTAGGAGCTTTTGGCTCGCGCCGTCATCAGCCATAAAACTTGTATAACAAATGTATGGCTGATGAAGGTGCAAGCCGAAAAATCCTAAATAATTTGACTTTGTCCCTTTTAAAAATATTTTTCGGCATTATGAGGATAAGGTTAACTATCATCATTATAAAAAGTGCAGCGATTTAGTTCAAGCAGAGTTGGGCCACCCGAAGACAAAAGTTATAGTCAAGGAAGCTCAAATACAATTTTCTTCCAAAGTTTGACCTCTTCGTGCATGAACTACGTCGAATGCCCTGCGCACTTCGCACTCAAATTGGCTGGTTAGGCAGGAACAAAAACCGGAAAATATGTGGATAGTTTGATGAAGGGCGCACCGGGAAGCTTCCGAACAGTCAATATAGAGGCTCTACGGTTTAAGATCTCGGGATCGGAATCGTCCAGAAGGAAAACGTATTACGAATTTAATCCCCTCCTAACGCACTATATACTCGTAATTTACACAGAAAACGTGCCAGAGTTTGAATGAGGAGAAGTTGCGCACTTGTAGCGCCGTTCAGAACGAAAATCACGTTCTACTGCATTGTCCCGTCTCGGACCCTTTTCGTATACATTTTCCAGACTTGAATTTCAAAGAGTTAAGCACCTTGATGGAATGCAACCCGCTCAAAGTAGCGAAATATTGTCACATGGTAGTTAAAGGGAATTGTTCACCTTGAAAAAAAAAAACGAGAAAAAGCTCAGAAATGATGAAGAAAAGCAAGAAATTAAGTATCATATTACTAGTAAAGTCAAAGAAAACTATATCTTACGCGGAAAAAGCAAATTAAAATGTCAATATGTTGGTGATAATTCATATTTTTCCTCAAGTAGAGCGAAATTAGGCTGGCTTGAGGAAGCACGAACGTCATGGATTTTAGTGAGGATCGTGTCGTTATACATGGTGGTACTTGCCCAAGTACTTGTTGAAGATGCCGGAAAATACAACGCTTTTGAAAAACCATCACAGTACTTTGCTTGAGGTAGGTATTCGTCACATTATATTTCACTATGGAAAGGTAGTGTCCGCCATCGTCGCTCACTGTCCGTGCTCTTGACGTCGTCTGGAATTATGGTCACAGGGCATGACGGTCTACACGTCACTGGCACTTACGGTCTCGCGCGTTCGGCTTCCTAAAATCACTTCAGCGGCGGCTGCGCCGCGGGCGGCCAATCAAAACAGCGCATGCGCGTTGCTTGTGGTGGTACGAGGTGGGGTTCGCGTGAGTGGAGGAGGGGGACAGACAAACAGGTTTGTTACGCGAGCTGAAACGTCAGGCCAGCGCTGAACAGCTACGCATACGCTGCAGGGAACGTTGTTTTAGAAAAAATGTTTTATAGAAGGATTTAAACATCAAATCACTAATGCATAGGCATTTACACTGGACAAAGTTATTCTGGCAATAAATAAGAATTGAGTACTGAATCAGTATGGTTTGTCCAAGCACTTACACTTTCCCCAAGTCTTACTCATCTGTGCGTCATAATCATACGTCAGCTCAGCCAATTCAGTCAAATCAGCGATGGAGTTACCGGTATACCTGCGCCCGACTTGGACTGATAACAAATAACTTAAGAGGTTCTTGAAATATGCGAAGCAAAGTCATTCGAGCTGATGCCCACCAACGGCTATCCAACTCAAAACCCTATGTTAAAGGTAAACTATTCCCTTTAAAAGGTTCGAGGGCGTTTTGGTACAGCGAACCGGTATGTGTTGACGACCAGACCAAATGTATAAGCGATTGTTTTAATTCAATGTTGTAATCCATTGGTTGTTTTGTCTGTGTGCATGATGTATAATTATAAATGGACACAAACTGTAATTAGTGTTATCCATACCTTTAGTGTTTCGATTCATATCTTCTGTATGTTTTTGTGTTGTATACAGTCAGGGTAATCTGTTACAGTGTGTCAATAAACTCAACTACTACTATCTATCACCACTTCACCACTTTCCGTCACCTTTCCTTTCCGTCACCTTTCTGTCAGTCTCTAACCAGTCTGCAGGCTGAACAGCAGCGCAACAGCTGAACTGCACAGCTGAACAGCTGAACAGCCGCGCACGGGCGTGGCTGTGGGAGCGGGCGGCCGGTGAATGGGTGGGACGGAGCCGGCACCGGAACGTCAGCCGAGGTCAGGCTGGAGGAGCGAGCCTCACAGACGGAACATGGCCGTGTAACTGCGTGTGAAACCGAGCCGGAAGGAGGCCGCCGACCGGTGGAAGTCTCCCGATATTTAATAGACTGTCGCCTACGAGTGTATCTAGGCATCAGATTTGTGCCTGGATCCGGGATCCAGCTGAGATCTGGATCTCTGTTTCCTGTGTCTCGGAATCCACGTCGGATGTATGTATGTATGTATGTATGTATGTATGTGATGTATGTATGTATGTATGTATGTATGATATGTATGTATGTATTGTAGTATGTATGTATATGTAGTATGTATGTATGTATGGTATTGGTTATGTATGTCATGTATGTATGTATGTATGTATGTATTGTATGTATGTATGTATGTATGTATTGTATGTATGTATGTATGTATGTATGTATTGTATGTATGTATGTATGTATTGTATGTATGTATGTATGTATGTATGTATGTATGTATGTATGTTATGTAGTATTGTATGTATGTATGTATGTATGTACTGTAATGTAATGGTAGTTATGTATGTATGTATGTATGTATTGTAGTGTATGTTATGTATATATGTATGTGTGTATGTGTTGACCAAAAACACATATCTCCGATAATAAAACCGGCTATGCTGAGCTTCTTGTCAGGGTTCAAAGGCAGAGACATGTTAAAAACGGCACCCACTGTCACTCGTATGCGCACACTAAGCAGAAAAACTTCACATGACCGCAAACACACACATGCAGCACAGTACATTATATGTCATATAAATAGCGCCAATTTTACGGTTGAAGGGCGATAAAGACTTGTCACGCAGGTCAAAAGGCAGGTTTTTGTAACGTTGTACTACACTGTCTAAAAAGCGACGTGAAGACATGTTGTGCAGGCCGAAAGGCAGGCTGTTGTAGCGTTGTACTACACTACACAGGGACTGTCCCACCTTAACATAAGATTTGAGTTGAGATAGCCATTTTGCGTGCTTGGCATTGCAATTATGTATGGTATAAGTTAAAACAACCACTGAGGTCGAATTACAGAGAAATTTGCGTTTGGTTTTGACATCTGTAACATCCCCAGTCCCCAATGTATTTGAATGGGGACCCTGAGCCGATGTCGTAGTCTCTCTCTCTCTCTACTAAATGTTGATTACAGTCGACTTGTTTTACCTTTGGTCATACATTAGCCATTACACTAGTCATACTTATGGCAGCGCGAAGGTTTTCTTTTTTCCCAAAAATTCTTTCATATGACGTCATCAGCCCAAATATTAAAACGCATTTTTTTTATTTAAATTGAAGCACTGTTTTTCGTTGAGAGACAAATGTTCATTAATCGTGGTTCAGCAGCATTCACTTCATATTTTGCACCACAAACGACGTACATTTGACACATTTTTTTAAGGTGGGACAGTCCCTTTAAAAGCAACGCTTGCCGGTTGCAGTTCTCACGAGCGAGAGAGCTAAATCAGCATCCGGTGGGTGCTTCTGGAACAAAGTTCAGAGTTTGCCGAAGGCTGAGAGGTGGAAGCCTGTGGCTCCCCGGTACTGCCAATTTTTGGTGAAGGCAGAAGAAGGTTGAAAGATTGAAGTTGGTACAGTACAGCTACTGGACGGTGAGTCAGTCCGGTTCATCTCCCATGTCTGACGTGTTGTCGAATTAACGTTGGCCAGAGACAGTGCGCTGACCAAAATTGATTATCTTTTTGAGGCGCTGCATGTTATTTTCTGACCCGCTACTTAAGACCGTCAAACAATACCGGACGTGCAAGAGGATCAGGGCATTGACTATAACAGGTAGACGTGACGAGGAGATTTGATGACGCTTGTGAAACGGGACGATAAGGCTATCGTTATATGTTTTGACGAGGGGAGATACGCGTGAGTCCTACGAGAGTTTATTGTCGAACAAAACGTCAGGATCCCTCACCCGAGGCTCTCACGCACTGGGCGCACGGAACCAAATAATGGTCGAGATCATGTCACGACAATTTTGACGGGAACCACAGACAATGAGCTCTGTTTTCCTGGTATTTATTTTCGAACCATTGGAATGGAACCAGGCATCCATAGACGATAAAACCTGTTCCACGGATAGCAATGAGCTGTGAGAGGAGATAAGGGAAAGCGAGGGAGGGAGTGCGAGGGAGATGTGGGGAAATGACAGGGGTGGATCCAGGGGGCAAAGGCGCCATGGCCCCCAAAAGGTCCTGAAGCTATAATTGCCTCCCCCAAGGTTGGAAAACCTCTGCAAATTTATCGTAAAAATTGCCGTTGCAGCAGTCAAAATCAAGCTATCTACAGTCAATAAAAGAATCATTTCGCGCCGCCTCGCGGCATGACACAAGTTTCACAATTCCAATTGCTTATACAAATTTGGAAAATGGGTAAATGAATAGCATTAAGTGTCTGGCAGAGGCTCTCCCTGGTGGTAATTGCTGGCCCCAGGGACCAATATTGTGCATCATACCGATATGTGCAACCAGGAAATGGGGTTTCCCAAGGCTTGGCTCCACTCACGGTCAATATCAAAATGTAATTTTCCACGACCTAAAATCAAAAGCGTCGTTTCACAGTGTTACACCGGTGACCATCGTCATAACGAGCTCATCGTCTTCGTTTTCGGTTCGTCGTAACGCTGAATTGAATGAAAACATTTTTAGCTTGTGATCATCTACAAGGCCCACTTTATCTGTATTTCTGGGGTTTACCAGGCAAACCCGTAACGGTAAACATTTCGTGCCGCTTTGCGCCGCTAAATAACATTAATGTATTTACACTATAACAGGAAAATTCACATTACAAATTCTGTGAGGGTTTGAATACACATATAAAATGGGGGTACATCTTTTTCGCCATTTCAGCCGACTCCCCACTCAAAAATTATCGGCGACAGCCCTGCGTACAGTTGCAGACGAGCTGACGACGCGCTCCCTACCCCACCCCTTCCCGGTCAAAAAATTATCGCTGACGGCTGATGGCCTGCTCCCCCTCTCAACAGCTTTTTGGAAATATGTCACTGGACTTGGTCCTCACCCAAACAAATATGTGTAGATCCGTCCTTGGGGAATGACGATGTGCATTATTTATGTTTTTCTCTCTCTTTTATGGGTAAGACCAAGGTAAGACACAATGAGAAGAAGACTGGTTGGGTCATTCTGTCGGATCATTGCGGATGTGAGTTACACAATATGTCTGATCTCCAACAGTCAAACTAAAAAGCATGTCACATATAGCTAGTAAGATAATCAAGCATTTTCAAATTTGTCACAGGCTGCTGACAACTTCAAGTTGGCAGCTATTTGCTTGGAGGTATAGTTTAAAACATCATTTTGACTCAAGCTTTTGATTAAAAGTGTTGACTATATATATATATATATATATATATATATATATATTATATATATATATATATATATATATATATTATAGTATATGTGTGTGTGTGTGTGTGTTGTGTCAATATGGTCTATCAAACCAGGTGACAGATGAATCCCGTTCATTTTCTTCACCCCCAATTCCAGGCGGCCAATGAACAACCACCTTCAACATTCCGCTTGCTCGTGACATGTCAGTTTCGCATGTCGGCAGGGTAGAGAAAGGAGGAGAATAGAGCAGAGAGCGGTGGACTAAATAGGACGTGCACACATTACACCAGCCGGCCAACTAGCATACGTGACCCGACGGCGTTCAGCAATCAGCATGTCAGGATCGCATACCAAGGCCGCGCCTGCCCTCTGCCGGGGGCAGGCCGATACGCGGCGATACGGAGAGCAGCCCAGCTCCGCCAGGCACATCTGCCAGCTAGAAAGTACGAGCAGTGACGGTCGCCGAGCTGGCTGACGTAACGAACGTCAACGCTGGCGGCGGCGGCGGCGGCGGCGGTGGCGGCGGCGGTGGCCGGCGGCGGCGGCGGCGGCGCGCGGCGGCTGGCGGCGGCGGCGGCGTGCGGCGGGCGGCGGCGGCGCGGCGGCGGCGGGCGGCGGCTGGCGGCGGGCGGCGGGCGGCGGCGGCGGCCGGCGGCGGTCGGCTGCGGCGGCGGCCGCGGCGCCCGGCGGCGGCGTCGGCGGCGGCGCGGCGGCGGCGGCGGCGGCGGCGGCGGCGGCGGCGGCGGGCCGGCGGCGCGCAGCGGCGGCGCGGCGGCGGCGCGGCGGCGGCGGCGGCGGCGGCGGCGGCGGCAGCGCGGCGGCAGGCATGTCGGCGGCGGCAGGCGGCGGCGGCGGCCTGCTGGCCTCGGTCGTGCGGCGGCGGCGGTTCGGCGGCCTGGCGGCGGCGGCGGCTTCGGCGGCGGCGGCGGCGGCGCCGGGTGGGCGCTCTCACTAGGGAGGGTGCTGGCGGCACCGGCACTGGACAACCGGGCGGGCGGCGACGGCAATCGGTTCCTTGCAACCAGGCGCGGCCAGCTCTGTGGCAATAATTGGGAGGAGTTCGTTCGAAACGGGACAAGCGTTTACTGATAACTATTAATATCCGGGTGTGTGCCGATGATGCCCGGGCGTTTTTTCGCGCATCAACTCCACACACGAGGCATTCCGATGTTCAGGTATGTAATGCTTCCGGATGGTCTGAATGCATGCAGCCAGCCGCTGATTTATAAAAACGTGCGAGCCGGGTACCTCTTATTTATGAAATTCCCCGATTTGATCAGGCATGTAGATTTTACTTGGCTTAGGTACCGCATTACTCTAACATTGCCTCGCGAACGATACGCGCACTATGGATTATGCGTTTCTGGGGGATGGCCCGCGAAAATGTGTCAATTTCTTCGATCCCTAGGTGGAGCGTATTACCCGTATAATGCGGAAAGAGTATTAGTAATGCCCTGGTGATCGCCACTCTGAAAAACCGTCTATCTTGTGCAATATTTGATGATTTGATACGTCTAGGAATCTAGAATCCTCAGCATCAGACAGTTGTCTGAAAGTGTCCACATATTTGGTGGCACGGCTGGTGTTTGATGATATCCCTGAGTTTTATTATATCAACTTAATAGTTAGTTCGGAGAAGCTTCGAAGTGTTGGCTTAGCGTTCACTTAAACACATGTTCTGGCAAATTATGAGTATATATATATTGTGAACTGAGCGTTGAAGACTCATGTACCCCGAAGTCCACCTGTAACTAATCGGAGGAGCATCAGGCGGATTTTTTAATGAACCACCTTTGAGGAAAATCTCCGGTGCAGCACGTAATTATACGCTGGTAAACTCTTATCAGGAGGTAATTGTTATTGGCTAGTCGCATAACTGACCATTGGTCATCTTTCATGCATGACTGGCTTCAGAGTAATTGCATCGATTTACAGGTTTCGATCGATTAGACGATGCTCTACCCTGACTATCCCCGCATTCATTCTAACCCTAGGTACCCCCTAATGCCAATGCTATATTCACTTTCTCGACCAAATTGAATTCAATCATCACGCCTAATCGATTCGGCCACCGGCGTGTTTACCCATCCACCGCAGACGACAACCGTCTGCGTCCAAATACAATCCACGCTAACTTTTGGGCAAATTCGTTGTCGGCTGTTGTGATGGCCGGGCCAGCCATCACAACAGGAATGTGGGCAGAGATGATGTCCTTCACATTAGAGTCGCTTTGATGGCTGATCAGCCCTTTACACGCTGCCTGACCCCGCGCCTGTGGCCTTGAACCCCGGCTAGAGTGGCAGCATTCTGCTGTGCCGGGCTGAGGAGGAGTCAGAGGCCAACACCCTGGGTACTAACCTGAGATGAAGGGAGACAGATAGGTCGGCGCCCGCGCGACTTATGGCTGACCCTCGCTATCGTCAGCATCACAGACGCCAATCGTACAGCTGCTCACACGTGACACAACAGGTAAACCATGGACAAGGCCTGCTGTGTGGACAAGGCGAACGGCGGCACTTGGAAGATGTGAGGCCGAAGCAGCTTTGTGTGCAAAGAGAAAGGACCGAAGGACTTTTTGCACAGAGGACTGATAACAAATATATATCAAAATTGTCCGTGGGGAAAATGGAAATAAGCAATGGTAAATAAAACTAAGAATACGGAAAATTACCGATCAAAGTATCTTGGTTGTTTACTTGTGTTGGTAGAAGCATGTAATCGATACCTAATACCTTTACATATTTTTAGTTATGTCTTAGGCTTCAACTAAACTTGCCTGATACAGTTTGAAACAGTGCTGTTGACAACTTCAAACGCTGTTTTACCTTTGAAGTCCACTGGCAGAGCCCACACTCGACTTATTCACCTTATGGCCTCAGCCCTTTGGCGTTCATAGAGAGCGATGGAGCGCTCATTTGCCGTTCCGTGCTTCAGCTGAGTTATTATAAAACTTTGGTTCACAGCTGTGCATATTTTTTACTCCGGCCGAATAAGCCTTATATTTTGCACTAGGTATTAAACTAAGGTACAAAGTTATGTGAAGTGTCATACGTAAAATATGTATCATTATAAAAAAAACGATGCCCTGGAGTCTTGCAGAATATACCTACATAGTTTATCTCCCAAATTTGCATATCTGCTGCAGAACTGGACAGCAGCAAACGCGCCGACGAGAACCAATTTATTGACCTATCACGCGGGAAAAAGTTGATTCCGTGGAAAACAACATCCGTTGATGGATGATGCCAGGGGTGTAGTTTTCTATTAAGTTGAGGGCCTCAGCCCCCTAAAACTGGCCTCACCCCCTCTAACCTGGACAAGGAGTGGGTTAAATATGGACAGAAATATGTATTTTGTGGATTTTGATGGTACTGCTATTTTTACCAGCTCATCCCCCAAACTTTTATGGAAAACTTACGCCCCTGGATGATGATGATTTGCTGATGGTATTGATTGGATGATAATTTGTAGGCTTTAGTATTTACCTTGTAACCAAATGCCATTAAATTGCATTGATAATTAAAGTTATTGTACTAATTACGAGCGAGCGCGAAGCGAGTCCTCAATGAATATCGGATTTTCCTCACATATAAGCGGCCGACCCGGCCCGGCCCGGCCAGACCGCGACGCTGGTCAGAAGCTTATATCTTTTGAATCCCGCATACGATTGACAAGCGGTCTTCGCCATCTGATAGCCCCATGCAATTTCATTATGATTATTGACATTTTGTATCACGTGATGGGTCAGCATGGCGCGTGACACGTGCCGCGTCAGGGGTGTCAAAAAGTATTATCCTGCTGTAGCTGAGGGAAACGGCTGGACCTATAAAAGCTACAATTTGTGTTGTGGTGGCTGGAGACCACACCACTGGCAATGTAGTGCGCACAGTCAAAACTTCTGTGTCACACCTGCACGCTGCGCACGTTGCCACCCCTTTCCACCACGAAACATTATCTACCAAAACATCGTTGCATACCGGACCTAGATCTCGGCAACCAAAGTCGCAAAAACGACACGGTGTCAAACACAGGATGCGATAGAGAAACCCAATCCTCCCGGCGTATGCACTATTGCTCGATCCAGCGGCGGCGTGGACGTGCAAAGTTACTGGCTATACAAGCTCAAATTCATAGCTTTATGACGTCTTCACAATTTAAATCTGTACTCAGCACCTATGGGACGTGAAGCGATGAAAAAAACACCAATCTGTAGACCAATGTACCGTCTCTAAAATGCATGCAAACAAAATTGAGATTGTAATGCAGTATTTCGCTGTTAAAATCTGCCTGTAATATTTGTATTGTCGATTGATTTTATAATATTTCCTTCATTACACCACCGTAGCTTCAAAGCCAAAGGTGGCTTAAAACGATAAAAATGATGCAAGCTGTAAAGCGCAACAAATCCATCTAATACCCACCCAAAATTATTTTTTGCCTTCCAAAAACATGAAGCGTATAACTGCAAATTGAAAAATAACGCTGCAAAAAACCTATTTAGTTCAAAGTATCGATTTAGTTATGGGTCTATTTGCGGGACGGCCCAAAAACAAACACACAGCTCGAAAAAATAATTCAAAAGCAATGCCTTTGCACAAAACAACCTTCCGTTGGCGGGGGCGGGTTGATACAATTGACCCGCGATTTAATACGTGTTCGCTCGACCTTCGCCGGTTTAAAGGGCGAGGAACGTTCACCTTCTAACATGGTGGTTCTTGATTCTGATGATATCCAGTTTGGTATTCAGAGCAGATCGAAAAATTAGTTTTGGCTTGAAGACGTTTTCGCTACGCGCTAAGTAATTTACGACACACCATTACAAAAAATGTCGTATGAAAACACAGTATTTCGAACCCCCCCACCCCCGAAAACTTCGGCCAAGCGGTCAGTATATAACCAAGGCTAGATATAAAAGTAAGCACGTTCGTTAGCTCCCTTGGTCAACTGAGTGGACCCCATAGGCGTATCGTTGCGTTAGGTGTGGCGAAGCATTGTCCAGAATTGAATTTTGGCATCCACTCGACGTTTTTCACCGGCAATGTAGAATAAACAGTAAGCTAAATTGAGCTTTTTTTATTTAATTATTTTGATTACTATTATCCGCGACACTTTTCCACGAACTTATATGGAATCCATTATACTAACTTGATCTAGCTTATTTATGGTGGCGGGTATAAGTGAAGTATATTTTTGTATCATCTATGACATCAACTTAATTAAATCTACACAAACAGTTACACTTAGTGCACAAGACGAAAGTCCAAGGGTACAACGGTTAAGTCCAACTACTGAAACTGTACGCCCAACACTCCTGCGCCCATGCGTTAAATTAACTTTCTCTCGAGTCTATATACTTCTAACTAAACTGTTAAGTAACTTCGACCACAGGACTCATGTTCGAGCCCTGCTATTTAGAAAGACTTGGTGGTTTATATCTTTTTCAACTCAACCCATTTTTCGATATGCTCTACAAATCTGTTATCTTCTGTTCGAAACCGTGAATGGAAAGGTGAAATCATATTGTCCCCTTTAAAGGCGGGTTACTTACTGGTCGAGACAGCATGGCGTAATACTGTCTTTTCCAAAGTTGCTCCCCGGTCCGAAAGTATCTTCGAGCGATAGGAGGGTGCAACTCGCAGTTGGCGTAGCGAGCATTCAGGGCATTCCCTGGCCTCTTGGTGGACTCGAGGGTGGTTGCTCATGGAAAAAAGCTTGGCCAGCCAGCCCTTTTCGTTTTTAATGAATAAATAACTTGCGTTTACTGTTAGGAGTTTGATTAAAATGCCGCCCCTCTCAGACAAAATGGATGGGTGTACACATAAATCCTATATACCAAGGTAACTAATTTACATGACATTTAACCATTTTCGTTCAATATTGGTAGCAACTCATGTCGACTCTGGCGCGTTTGGGGTGGCGCGGAGGCTCTCGGTGATGGTCACTGGCTGGTCTTCGTGAATTTTCTGCGGTCGCCATTAGGCATTAAACCGAGAGCAAGGCGTCTATGGGGGCCGTGGCTCGAGGGTGTCCGTGAAGGTTTGCGACGGTTTCGCCTCGGATTCGAATTCAGCCGTCCGAGAAGCGAGGTTTCGTCCTAAAAATATGTAGCGAGTGTAATCGTTAGCAACTTAGACAGCCCCGAATTTGAAAGACAGGATATATACGACAATTTCTGGGGGGGGGACTCACCTTTATACGCCATTTGATGATTAATGTAAATGACAAACTGACCAAGCCTAATTTGGAGATCATCTATCGGTCGGCTCGAAGAAGCCTACGCCACATTCGTCAAAATATGGGTATTAGCGGTAGTCACGCAGAGCTGACTCTAAAATGAGAAGACATCAGTATGAGTCGCGTTCGATGCCACCTGGTGCTAGTATTATCCATGCGGATCACATACGTTCATAATTCTCAGTGAATTTCCTAAGGTCATCTTGGCAAATCTCCGGCCGGTAAAACTTAAAGGGACACTGCCACCTTTACATTATATTTGAGTTGAGATAGCCATTTTGCGTGTTTGGCATTTAAATTATGTACCTATGGTATAAGTTAAAACAGCCACTGAGGTTCGAATCACAGAGAAATTCGAGTTTGGTTTTAACATCTGAACATTCCCCAGTCCCAGTGTATTTGAACGGGGACCCTGATCCGATTGTTCGTCGTCTCTCTTTATTTAAATGTTGATTACAGTCGACTTGTTTTACCTTTGGCTATACATTAGCCATACACTAGTCGTATTTATGGCAGCGTGAAGGCTTTCTTTATTCCAAAAAATATATTCATATGACATCATCAGCTCAAATATTAAAACGTAACTTTTTATGAAATTGAGCAATGTTTGTGATAAACAAATGTCATAATCGTGTTCGGCAGCATTTACTTCACATTAAGCACCACAAGTGGCGTACATTTGAGAACTTTTGGGAAGGTGGCAGTTTCATTGCTAATATATTGATGATAATTATTACAATGATTACATGATTAATGATTAATGATTACATTTGGTTAATATATTGATTGTGTCGAAATGGAATATATGGAATATCTCCCGTGTAGCTCAGTCGGGAGAGCGCTGGACTACAGATCTGACCCACCCTGGCAAGATGGGTTCGAGCCGCTTCGGCGCCACTATTTGCTTCCTGGCGGGAATGACCTGCGCCAGGCAGCGGGCCGAAGTCAAAGGTCGGATGAAGCCAGCGAGCGGGCGCGACCGTTCCTCAGTCGTTCGGGGACGTTAAAATTTCGTTCTCTAAATTCTGCGGTGACTGGAATTGTGCGATCGGATGGTGGGGTCAGGGCCTGCGCAACAAGCTTAGCTTAGCGTGTGTTCTGATCTCGGGAATCCATCCCATCAAAACATTCGGACTAAATAAAAAAAAAAATCTAGTCGGATGCGAACAATACCATTTTGATGAATGTATAGTGTATACAATGTGTCGCATGTCTCAAACCAGGCTTGTCACCACATATAAATGCAAATGTATCGATTCGAATGTGTCAAATGTCTCTAATTGGCTGCTAACTTTTCACTCATTCAATTTGTGGGAAGATATTGACCCAAGTAATCGAATAAGACCATTATTTTGACGATCGAACAACAACTTCGGGTCGTTTTGAGCCGCCCCGTTCCTTGACCTTGATGATGACCTTGAAAGTAAAAATGAATGTCATTTTCGTGATCAGCGTGCCGACGCCACTCTCGAGTGCTGGTGGTGCCCCTCGAGTCGTGAGTTCCGGCGGCACCTCTCTGGATCGGAAATGATGCCACCTTTATACCGGAGATAGCTCCATCTGTGCCTCCCCGAAAACAAAGTTCTATGACCTGCCCGAGGTGCTCACCAATTCAAAGTTCGCAAGGCCCAGCTCCCATGACTACCCCCTCATTTCGAAACCGCACCGAAAGCGCAATTAGCCTATATTTGTATCAGATGGTCGTACCAATTGTATGTACTTTAATGCCAAGGGTAATATTTGCGTTACTGTAGTGCAAAATAAATCAGGGCTTGCGAAAAAGATCCCCCAAAAATTTACCCCGACCGTGGCCAGGACTACCCTATTAGGATTAGACGCCCATGTTAGACTGTGTACAGGTAAAATATCTGGTGATATTGTCTTTGCCTTAGTGTTCTCTTGCCTCTTGGTACGCTATGCTATGCAGTCTCCATGATGTTCGGTGCTATCATGTGCGTTACTGAGTCTCCACCCCTGGTGCTACCATTATGTGTACCAATGCTGCACTCGCCAATATCCATGTCCTGGTGCTACTGTTGTATGAGCTAGTGCAGTCTCTAGCCCGTTATATTACTAGTGTTGTATGAGCTACTACATCTCCAGTCCGTTTGGTGCCTACTGTTGTGTGAGCTACTACAGTCTCCACAAATCAGTCTCACTACCGTCGGACGTAGCTGCTTACCTGTTGTGTGAGCTTAAACAGGTCTCCAGTCCGTGGTGCTACCTCATTGATGTGTGCTTTACTCTGCATAGAACATAGTCTCCAGCCGTGGTCCGCTACTGTTGTGCTGGCGCATACCTGCCCTACCAGTCTCCAGCTACTTTGCGATGGCTAGTGTTGTGGGGTGATGTGAGCTACTGCAGTCTCCAGCCACCTAACTGGTGCCTGTACGTTTTATGTAAGCCACACGCAGGGCAGCTCTCCAGCCCCCGTACGGATTGCTAACATGCTGTGCTGTTAGAGCTACTGCGTAGCCCCAAGAACCTCTGGCGGGGGAGCGTGCTTAGGTGTTAATATGCTGCACACAATATCCAAAGCCCTTGGTGCTACTGTTGTTGTGAGTCGGTACTGCAGTCTCACGGCCTTCGGCCGTTGGGCTTAGGTGCCTAGAAATTGAGTAAATATGTCTCTCGGCTAACTACGATACTCCAGCACCTTTTGGCGATGCTATGTTGTGTAGTTATACATGCAGTCTGCTCCAAGCCGTTGTGCTCGACAGATGGTAGATATATTTGCCGGCTACATCAAACACACAATATTCGCAACCTTGGTGCCTCACTGTTGCTATGAGCTACTTAGCGCCGCAGTCTGCTCCAGTCCAGTTTGGGTGATAGTAGTTTGTATCTGCGCTACTTCCCAGTCCCGTGGTGATAGTGTTGCAGTGAGCTTACTGCAGCCTCCTATAGGCCCGGCACATCCCGCTTTATGGCGTGCTGTGTTTCTGGGAGATTGTGTTTATGCGCTACTACAGTTCTTCGCTCTCAGGTGTCTTGGGTTAGACTGCTGCTTGCGCATGCAAAGGCTCGCTCTGATGGTCGTATCTTGACCACTTTCCGGTCAGGCTATACACGGGCTATACCTGGAGTTTTATGTGTTGCTGGGCGTGAGTCCACGGTCTCCCATTAGCCCGTGGTTGTTCTGGGTGTGTATGAGCTATCTAGTAAGCTCTCCAGACCACCAGGTGGTCGTGCTTGGCAGTGGTTCTATTGCATGCTTGCGCTTTTCCTACAAGCCTCCAGTCCCGTCCGGTGTTCATGGACGTGGGTGGTGAGGCGTGCAGGAAAACTACAGTTCTCCAGGCCTGTGTTGCTAGTGCTTGTAGTGTTGTACTGCGAGCCTCTCCCAGCCCGTTTGGGTGCTAGGTGTTGTGTGAGCTACTACAGTCTCCAGCCTGTGTTGCTAGTGTCGTGTGAGCTACTGCAGTCTCCAGCCCGTGCTGGCTAAGTGTGTGTGGTGTATACTGCAGATCCGGTGAACTCATCCTCGCACTTCGCTTGTGTTGCTTTTCTGGATATAGTCTCGTAGGCGCTACTGCAGTCTCCGGTATTTGGTGGCAGACTTGAAAATGGTGAATCAACGGATTCAACTTACTCCCGTCATGACGTTCATCATTCAGGTCCATTCGGTCTATTTAATGGCCAGGACTCGCTACCCCTGCCGAGATGCAAGTCCGATAAACGAACCACGTATGTTTTGACTCCAGAACATATCTAAGTTTCATATGATTCACCTGGGTATGTCTAAATACGTGTTATGAAAAATAGGTATAATAAGCCTAGTGCATAATCATAGATATCTTTGAAGTCCAGAACGTACGCAGTTTATGGCCAAACTTGCATCTCAGCCGAAGCACGCAGTGGCAGCTAGCACCGATCGTTATCATGACCCGACTGGCTGACCACAGGACGGGGTCAAACCGAGTCCGTTGACTCACCATCTGACAAGTCTGCCCTTTAGGCAAGGCGTACCCATGACAACAGTGCAACATGAATTGCAGCTAATACACTTGGCAGACAATTTCCCCTGTGTTTTCAATTCAATGTCAGGCTCTTAACTGTGCTTTGGATTGAGAAGGAATACTTTAAAATCCACCTGCTCGGTTCCTGCCGGAACTGGCAGAGGCTCGCTCGGTGGCAGAAGTTGCACCTCCACACCGCCTGGGCACGTGACCTGGAACCGCCGGCGGCAGTGGCCGGCCGCTCAGCTGTCCGGCTCAGTCTCCGGTTGGTCGTCCCCGGCCGCGGCCGTGCGGGAGCTGTGTGTGGGACGGCGCGCGCGCTGCAGTGACCCCGCGTCACCGCGTCACCGTGAACCCGCGTCACCGCGTCACCATGTGCTACCGGCTGCTGAAGCTGCTGGTGTCCACCTGCTCGGAGGAGCGGCGGCGGCGCGTCAAGCGCTATCTCTCCTACTTCGTCATCGTCTGCAACTTCTTCCTGGGCGGCTTCGAGTTCGGCGTCATCTTCCCGACGGCGATGGACTACCTGGCGTCGCTGGGCGCCCCCAGAGGCGGCGAGACCACGCTGTTCGGTCTCATGATCGTCTGCTACGCCGCTGCCAACATCGTCGGCGGCTACGTGGGCGGCTTGTGGGCCGACATGTTCGTCGAGACCCGCCCGCTGCTGGTGTTGGCCGCGCTTCCGCAGACAATCGGCAACGCGCTCTACTTCTTCGCCGCCTCGCCGGCGGGCGCCATCGCTGGGCACGCTCTGTCTGGACTCGGCTCAGGAACGAACACGGCCATGCTGGCGGAGCTGACGCGCACCACCTCCCTGACGCACCGCACCGGCGTCATCGGCGTCATCATGTTCGCCCGCCAGCTGGGCATTGTGTGCGGCCCGGCGGTGGGAGCCTACCTGACGAACATGCCGGACATCTTCAGACACCGCGTCACGCTGCTGAACGCGCCGGGCCTCCTGTTGACGTTCTGCTACCTCGTCTACATGGTGCTGCTGACGCTGTTCTACTCGAACCTCACGATCGATAAGGATGAGAACAGCGTCGACGGGCAGCTGCGGCGTGCAGCGCTGACGGAAGCGTCGGTGGCGGAGGCGGAGGCGGGGGCGGTGGCGGTGGCGGTGGCGGCTGGACAGACGTCCCGCCCCTTTTCGCGACAGGCGGGGACCGGTGGGGGTCAGCGACAGCGACGGGACGCTTCTGACTGTCCTGAGACCCCGGAAAACACCCCGGAGAAGAGAGCGCGCTCCGCTCTGCCGCCCGGCCCGACACCGGCCAACACACCCCTGCCCCGGGTGCAGGCGGGAGCGGCGACGGCGACGGTGGCGGTGGTGCACACCCCGCAGCGGTCGCTAGTGCTGTCCCTGCCGCAGCCCAGTCCGAACCAGTGCAGCTCGTGGCCCGCGTACCAGATCCTAGAGCCGTCTTCCGAGGACTTTGAGGACGCCGAGGACGGGTCGGATGGGCCCGCAACATCTGCAGCGATCTATACCAAGTCCACCGACACCGCCGCACCATCCGAAACCCAGCAGCGGCGAGCTGAGCAGCGGGCTGTCTGGCTTCACACCCCCGACCTACAGCTCCGGTCGTGCGGCTGTCCCCACCAGGAGCAGTGTGCAGCGTCCAGCTCAACATGTACCTTAACCAGGCGGTCGTCAATCATCGCCGGCCCTGCCTCCGTGGTGCGCGAGTGGCGCGAGCTCCTCTGCTGGCCCATTGCCGCCCTGCTCGTCTGCAACTTCACTACGTACGTGGCGCAGACCTCGCTGGAGGCGGTGCTGCCTTCTCTAGTGGAGCATGATCTACGCCTTACCATCGACGCCACCGGTAGGATCTTCATCGCTGGCGGTCTGGTCCAGTGTCTCGTGCTGGTGTGCATCTTCGTAACGCCCCTGTTGCCGTGCATGAGCGACAAGCGTCTGATTACCACCGGCCTCTTGGTGATGGTCGCAGCGCACGTCTTTCTTCTGACCACCATCTGCATGCTGCGCGACTCGGCTGAGGAAGGCGGGTACGCAGCAGCGGACTGGGCGTCGCCCCCACCGTCGCCGCTGCCGCCGCGGGACCAGCGCTGGTTTTGGGTCGTGCTGGTCGGCAGCGGGGTGCAGTTCTTCGGCTACCCGCTGGTCAACTCGGTGGTGACGTCGTTCATGTCCAAGATGCTGTCTCGCGGCGCGCAGGGGGTGGGCGCAGCTGGCTTGCGTCTCTCCATGTGCACCGGTCTGATGCTGGGACCGGTGTGGGGCAGCAATATGGTGCACCACCAGCTGCCGCTGCTGCTGTCGCCGCTCGCTATCCTGCTCTGCGCCCTGCTGCTGTTCTGCTGGTTCGAGCGGCGCGGTGCGTTCCGAGAGTGCATGCGCCAGGCGGCGACGGTGGATATGATCACGCCGCGAGTCTGCGTTGCTCCTCGTCGAACGCATACTATCAGCGCGCTCAGTCAGATCCAAGGCTCGGCGAGAGATGGCGCTAGCGACGATCCGCTAGGTGGCTCTGGCAGTGACTCGTGCGGTGCTGGCAAACGCAAACGGTTTGATTAAGGTCTGCATCAGCCAGTCCTTGACCTCCTTGACTCGTTGTTGTGGCATGTGTGTGCTACTTGAGGTATGCATATTATTTGTGCTTTGTCATTGCTTGTTGTATGCAACGAATACAACCGTCTCTGTGAAATGTCAGGTACCAATAAAATACTGTGCATGGCTGCGGGTTTGCTGTCATGCGGGAAGAAAATGTTCGCCAACGTTACTTCATTTTTGGTTGACAACACATGATTCCGAATGTAAAATGACCTCGAAGTGTCTAAACATGTGTCATATCTTACAAAGCTTGCGAGTGCAATATCGAAATATATTGACAACGTCACTGACAAAAGGATGTGAAACGGCAAAGGCATGAAGCCAGGAGTGTACCACTGGAGCGTATGAAATGTATGACCGGAACTTGGTCGATCGAGTCCAGCATTTTTTCTCTGCAATTATCTGAAAGGTTTGCACTTTGCAGGGAGGATTTTCGGTGCTAGTGCTGAGCAGAGCTCGACGGTCCTTCGCCTACATCCTTAAAGCCACCTTCCAGCAATTCAATGCCGATTTTCGGCTCAATGCCAGACTGGGGCAAGGAAGACGTGCCACACAATTATGACGAGTAAAACAAAAGTCAACACACGGTTGAAGTTGACACAAATGTCGCATAACACTGTGCCGCGACGGTCCGAGTCTCAGCTGTTTTCTCATCGCCGAATGCCCAATTGACCTCGAGTTAGTCGGGTCACAGCAACTAGACCGCTCCCCACGGCCAGGACCCGGTGTCAATGCGATAAGAGCCCATCACTTCCTCCCTCCAGCCGCCGTCGGTTCCACTGCATCCCATTCCGCACCGGCAGTGTATTCTGTTCAACAGGACAGACGGCAGAAACGGACACAGACATAGGGCCTGTTCCCGTCGCACCTCCTCCAAACCTCCTCCAAGTTGCTCAGACTTGCTCCAGTTCTATCCTTTTACAGACAGTTGCAAGTTTAAGCAACTTAGGAGGTTAGAGGTGCCACGGGAACAGGCTCATAGAAGGACAGACCGGGCCGATATCAGCCCTCCCTCTGCGCCCATTATGACGTCATGAGGTGGGCCGCGGACGCCGCGTCAGAACGGGGGCGGACCGGACGTGATACTCGACTAACACTTCTCCGAGTAGGCAGAGAAGAAAATGGTATAACGAATCGCAGCTACTCAACCACGCACAACACAGGACAGCACGGACACACGCCAACACGCACTACAAATAAACAAACACGGTTATGAGCAAATTCCGAATAAAAGCGCCCCCAGCACTGTCCGGCCAACACCACACGTCGAGCTGTGGAGACTAATCGAACTACCATGCAAATCAACATTCGACCTTCCCCGTTCACTGCTCAAGCGCGTCTCCACCGCTACCCTGCGGAAACCGGGCTCCTGCTGCTCGTCCCCAAAACACTAAGGCCGTATGCCTTTAAAGTTTCGAACCCTAAGCCCTAGTCAAACCTGACTACTCGAAGCTACTTCTATTCCATCCGGACACTACCCGTACTACTACGCTTCCCAGTCTCACTGATCTTCATACTCCGTCAATATCCACACCCGATCGGGTACTTGCATAAGTCGAAGATCCTCACGCTTCAAAGTATAGACTATCCTCCACACCGACATGCTGGTTACTGAGCATCAGAGCTAAGCCAGATGTACAAAGACATCCAGCTTCACTCACACTACCTGCATCAATCCAACTATACAATACCAGCCAGGCCATTCCATCCCTCACAATGCCATGCACTGACATCCTAACCCCGCACTCATCGACACCAACGACACCCTGTTACCCACCGACGCTGGGAGATTGGTCGAGCACCGTAACTCCTAGCTGCCACTTCGCTACCTTCTAGCTACACTTAGTATACGTATCTCCCGTTCACGCAACAGCCCGTACCGCCGCCTATCATAGCGCGCGTCCTCGACATCCCACTCAGTCCTACCTATAGGCTACATGGAATCAGTCAACAGAGACCGTGCCCCGTATGGGGAGGCTCGCTCCGCGAAACCTCAAGCCACATAAACCATCAGCAGAAATCCTCCCGTCGGGGATCTGGCGCAGAATGAAAGCGATTCGCTCACCATCCACCTCATATGAACGTATAAGGTTCGTAATACATCTGCAAGCAAGTATTCCACTCTATAAGCACCCCCATCTCTTCCTAGCTACAACTCGTCCAGCATATCAACAGTAAGTCTCATCAAGCGCGACCCGCATCTCTCATCTTCATCAGGCGCAATTGGTCCGTTGGTAACTCTGACACTGAATCAGTCTTACTATCAGATCTGTAATATCGATACAGAGACCTTCCAATCTAATTCACGCATCCGACCACTCCAGCCCTTTCCCGGTTCGGACACTGCGACACGAAAATCCAGCAGAGTGCAGGGGGCTCAGATACTCTCGCGTGACGGGATCAAACGAAACCAGCCCAGCTTCCGGGCGACTCAGCGGTCACAACATTCAAACACGTCCTGCTGAACCAGACAGATGGTTGCGTCCTCCAACTTCCAGTCGAAGGTCACCATGCCGCAATTACCACACATATTTCCACGCGCAACAAGGTGCCCGCGCGCGCACAACCACCAAGATGAATATACACACCGCTGCGCGCCGCACGGCGAAAGCTCAAGCTACATGTGCTTCTTACCCTGCTGGAATTCACGACGCCGACGCACCGGAACCGAACCGACCGCACCCACCGAACGACCGAAACGACCCGCATCGAATCCGAACGAACCATCTAGGCCAACCCACCGACACGACGGCGCCCAGCCGATACGATCCGCAACGGATAGTATCCGGGCCAACGCACTTCCATCTCCCGCAGCACGACAACAGTAATCCCCGGCCACGCCCGAACAAAAAAACGGGGGGCCGGACAACCTGCCGAGCTCGCATAGCGTCACTCACACCACCGCGAGCTAATCCCCCGAACCACCCGAACACTGCGTCACAAGCTGACACGTAATCGGAGCTGACAACACTACTCGCACCCTAACCTCAAATCCAGCCATAATTCGTTGCATCGTCTAATAACCAGAATCCCAGTCAATATACGATCCCCTATAACCGATCTATCGCAGTCATAGGTCCCGCCTGCGCCATTCCCATACACGACGCCTAGGATGAGAACCTGGCTATGGCATCAGAGCTAAGAACAGATCCGACGATCTCACCACTCTATATACATCGTCCACACGCGAGCCTCGAACTCTACTTAGCTCTACGTACAATGCGCTTCCAGGACCCGACTCCATCTCTTACCAACTGACTACGACGATATCCTGCGATAAGTAAATCGCAATCTACTGATCAACTCCTCCATTAACACCCTGCTATGTGCCCGCTAATCTCAATCTCTGATCACAGACCGTGAACTTCTACACTACAACATAATCAAACGCGCGACCGACATCGGGTCTGGCACAACGACACCGACACACGACCTCCCGAACGACCGAACGGACCGAACGACCCGAGACGAGCGAACGACGAACGACAACCCGAACGACCGAACGACCCGCAAACGACGCCGAAACGACACCCGAAACGAGCCGAACGACCGAACGAGCCCGAACGAGACCCGAACGACCGACACACCCCGAAACGACCACCCGAACGGACCGAACGACGAACCGATCCGAACGAACCCGAACGACCGAACGACCCCGAACGACACCGAACAGCCGACAACGACCCGACAACGACCGAATCGAACGCCGAACGACGAACGATGCCGGAACGAACCGAACGACGAGACGACTACAGCCGAGCACGACCGACCGGAAACGACCGACCGACCGACCGACCGACCGACCGACCGACCGACCGACCGACCGACCGACCGACCGACCGACCGACCGACGCGGCCGCCCGACGGGCGTTATTGTGACATCTGACCGCGGATTGTGACCACTTCTCAGATGAGACGAGAGCGTCTTCTGTGCCTGTAGGGTACCGAAAGGTTGCAGCGCTCAGAGACTGCAGCCAGAATGTGATGTTGATTGTCCTCGTGCTGGAATAGACGGAGCGGTCGCCATGGTCACAACGAAGCTATAAATAGTCGTGTTGTATATCACTGTTTAAAATCAATTGTGAAAATCGTGCATTGATAAGTAAATGTATCAATGTAATTATTATTATTTCCGGGTTAACTAAGTATTTTCCCGTTACATCAATAGATACTTACATGAGTACGGTCGAACAGTGGCCTCTTGCGTTAGACCGTTGCTAATACGTACAGTATAAAAGACTCCCCACCAGTAAATACTAATGCACACCACAATGCACAAAAAAAATGGACATAGCTACAACACATCATCCCATCACACGACTAGCTTCACACCACATCCCTCCCCACATCCCAGCTCCACACCCTAACTCTTCTCACACCCTCACCTGCTCATCCTCTCACCTTCCATCCCTCACCCCTCAGCTTCTCATCCCCTGCCACCCTCTCACCTGCCTCACCTGCTCACCCTTCCTCACCCGCACTTCTTCATTCCTCTCACCTGCCTCACCGTGCTCACATCTCACTCTCACCTCATCACCCCCAACCTCTCACCTCTCACCTCTCACCCCTCACCTCTCACCTCTCACCTCTCACCTCTCACCTCTCACCCCTCACCTCTCACCTGCTCAGTACTGCTGCCGCCTGCGCGCCGAGCGCTGCTTGTCGAACCGCATCTCCATCTCCTCGAGCACGCGCGGCGTGTAGCGCACCACCAGCTTGACGGCGTGCTGCGCCGCCTTCAGCAGCTCGACGGCCTTCTCGTGGTGCTCGCCCTCGACCGACACGCCGTTGACGGAGAGCAGCTGGTCGCCGCGCTTCAGTCCGCCGTGCCGGTCGGCCACTCCGCCCGGGATGATGCGGCTGATGTAGATCGGAGAGCTCTGCTCCTTGCCGCCCATCACGTTGAAGCCCAGGCCCTCGTCGGTCTTGGGGAGCTGGATGACGCGCGGGTGCGCGTGGCCCTCGGAGGCGGCGAACGCTGCCACCGTCGCCTGAGGGCAGAGGGAGGGGGGGTCAGTGGACGGGTACCGCGGCGCAAGCGTGGGGGGGGGGGGTCCGCGTGACGTGAAGAGGAGGAGGAAGAAGAAGAAGTAAGCCAATAGACAGAAACATGTTAAAAAAGGAACACTGCTGGGTTGGATGTGCTGAGATAAAATGGTGCTGTATTCATCTGATGTCCTCGAAGCCAGAAAATGTATATAGCGTTAAAGGGAATGTTTCACCTTGTAATGGTTTTGAACTGAGATAGTCATTATCTTTGGCGTGTTATCGAGTATAAATTACTAAAACCCATTTTTTCCCAAAAACTAACCGTTTTAACCCGGCATTGACTGGGGTCTTCTCTGAACACCATTGACTGGGGGCAAAGCCCCCTGGTTATCTTCCACTGATCGCAGGGAGACGCGCAATGCGGCATTCGAAAACACTCAAAGAGACAAATCTAAAGCACGCTCGAAAATTTCATATTGAGGTCATATGTCAGGTAACAGTCAGGTCAAAGGTAAAAAGCGATATATTTTAGTTTATGGGCCATACTTTCCATCCAAAGGCTTCGATTGCAACCATTATCCCCCAAATTACTCTCAAAGGTATGATACACATCTCGCATGACCTAAAGTGAGAGTGTTGGCAAAGAAGTATAGGTCAGGTCACAAAAGGTCACTAGGTCAGGTCACAAAAGGTCACTATACACAAAATATTTACGAAAGTCATACAATACATGTTTTATGGATCATTTTACGCGTAAAATGCGATGGTGATGCTCATTTTACCACCTGACTTCATGTAAATCAAGTTATTCTCAAGCTAAGGTCAAAGTAAGGTCAAGCTAAGGTCAACTTAAATGTCAAAGTTTTGGAATTGATAAATACAAATAAAATGCATGTTTCTAGACCAGTTTGTCTCAGAAAGACATTACTGTCAACTGTATGTCGTCAATGAAAGCCAAAAAACGCTATTAAAAAATATGAAGTCATGAGTTACCAGTACATACCTACTTTAGATGCAATCACTCGGTCCAAGTGATATCATTTTGAAATTTGCCATGGTAGTTGTTTGTATATGTTTCTCTGACATATATTTCGTTTTTTCAATCTCTTGAATTTTTTGATGTGATCATTTTCCCAAAAAATATGTTTTTGGAAGTTTTAGGGATTAAAATAAAAAAATAAAAAATCCGAGATAACCATTTTGAAGCCCTTGCCATTTTCTATCTTTAACAGTTTGAGGATTGCATTTTGCTTGCATATATGGTCTTTGCACGGTCTGTTAAAGTTTAGTTATTGTTATGTCAAAATCGTCTGTAGTGACATTACTAAATGCGCTATATCTAAAAAATATCGACGAAACTGGTTTATTTTTGCACGGAAGACGTACAATTATGTACAAGAAGGTACCCGATGTTTCACGTCGACAGCGATATACGTTTTTGAGTTATTTCGAAAATTCGACAGGGGACGTTAACCCTATTACTGATCGGGGGGGGGGCGGAATCAGGCCTTCCTTGAGTTTTTCACGTACGGGTTCATTCATAACTCAACTCAGAATCTTCAAACTTGCTGGCTTTTCCCAACATTTCATTTGCGCAATCGACATGTGTGTACTTTTTCCAAATTAATTATTATGAGGGGTCCAGGACAGTTTTTAGGGGGTGGCGTGTTCGGCCGTTTTTGACCAAAATCTTCTGCAATGTGTTAAGTACTCATGAGAGAGAGTTGGTGTTGAAGAGAAGTGATTAGCGAAAAACAAGACATCGGTTAGAGAATTGATTTTCTTTGCAGTATGGCTATCTCATAAATTTCAAAATTTTGATTTTTTTTTTTTTTTACTTTTTTCACAAAATGATGCAGTTTTGTTTTGCAAGACGTTTCAAAAAACATTTTGTATGTAAGCAGAAAACATGCCAAAATAATATGTGTTGAAAGTTTCAGACGGTGATAATCTAAAATATTTGATGGACCTTGATGTCAGGTAAAAACTGTTAACCTTCCAATATAAAGTATATGGGTGAAAAATGAAAAACGATGGTTAATACAGTGCATCGTCAATTATTATTTCAGTTCATGTCAGTCTTTAGCCCTTCGTTATGAAAAGAATGAATTTTTTCCGATCAGTGACCTTTTGAAAGGTCATATCAGTCACCAACACCTTTTTATTAATAACTCAGTGACTAAGAACATCATGGACTCACAAATGATCTCAAAATGTTTGTCTACGTCAATCTTACGGTCTTTGATATACATTTGACCGACTTGCGTACATTACCTGGACCCTGACCCGGAGGTCAAATTTCGATTTGACAAAATTGAATATGATTTGACCGCAATGGACGAAGAGAACCCGGTGTTACCAAAATAAATGCCTCTATATAACTTTAAATAATAAAAGTTATTAACGAAAAAACAGTTTGCTGAAAAACAGGTTATTTACATTTGTTACCTCTACAGTCCCAAACGCATTGACCCTGAGGTCATTTCTGAGCGCTTTGGGCGAAAGACAATTAAAACCGCTTTACATGATATTTTTCGGATTCCTCTAGCTGCCATTGTTCCGAATAATGGCAAGGTTTCCTGAAAATATAATGTTTTGACAAAGAATCTAACTTTGGATAACGTTCATTTGGACTGAAGAAATGACCCAAGGGCACCAACAATTTGACAAAATAGAGTTCATTTCGACATTAGTCACACACCAAGTTTCATGTTTTTAGCTCTTATGGCAGCCAAGATCTAAAGGGGGGGCGAATAAGCCCCCCCCCCCCGACAGATTCGTATACTTTTCATCCCTCCAGGAATAGGGTTAAACGCCCTCCCCCTGTCAATGCCGGGTTAAAGCAATTATAATTATAATTTTCAAAAGGGGTCTATGCAAGTGCCGCCGCTGACTGGCTCACAGCAACTCCAAGTTTGTTGGTCCTGGGAGAAAACAAAAAGTATTTATTGAACCTTGATTGGATTACCTGCTGCGAGTACGATAACAAATAATTGTTTGCATTCAAGTCGCCAGAATTGTCTACAAAGATTGTGCCATATCTATTAGCTCTCTATAGCTCAATAATGACGTCATTGCCCACCAAAACTGTAGAAAGTTAAGTGACTTTTCGAGAAACATGTCACCATCGTTTTCAGCAGTACATAGTACATACTTAATATTTTGGACTAAACCGGCGAACATTTGGCAACTTTTAGCAAGGTAAAACATTCCTTTTAAAAAGTGAATTGTAAAATAAAATACTGCGAAATAGGACTGATTGGTCCGCAGAATTTCAGCCGGCTCGGTAAGAAGTCAACCGACATATTGAGTGAGTCATGAACAGGTTCAGACAGACCACCGGAACCATTTCATTAATTCTGCGGCCTTGTAAGTTGTAACAGTAAGACGTGACGGGTGACAGTCATGAAATCATTACAGCGGAATTTCCCTTCGGAAATGAACGGCATGTCGCACGGCGCATGTGGGAAACACAATGTAAACACATTGACGTAACGGTCTCGGTCACGCGTCAGAGGACTTTGACCAAAGCGTCCGCGGCCCGACCACGAGCGACCATTACTACAACAATTCTCTTTGAGTAGAGAGCAATTCTCACAGCAATTCTCACCGACACTACCGTCTCCGGTGACGGTACAGCTCCGAGAGGAAACTATGTAGTGTCTATGGTGGTACGGTACCAGTGCGTTCTCACCACAGAGCTGCAAACTGACCTTGGCCGTGGCTGAGGCGCGCACGTCTGGCGATCCGGTCAGGTCCACCGTCTCATACACGTGTTCGTACACGTCCCTGACGGCGCTGAAGAAGTCTGACTGGAGCACCTTCTGCAGCGCGGCTAACTTGGCCGTGGGCACCTCGCCCGCTGGGGAACGACACGGAAAGCCACGGCTCAGAAACAGAGAGTGGAGATTTCAAGGAATCTGTCAGTTAAGTTACTCTAAATATATTTTCAGTTTTCAGATGAAAATCGCTTGCACTTACACTGTGTTTTTAATAGTTGATCAACCACATTCAGCTACCCTAAACACTATGAAACATAAATATCTCTTCTAACGAAGTGAAAATTACAAAGACCACACCATCATACTTACTTTTTTGAAGCTTATCCAAAAGTTCTATAGCTCTTTTCACATCTGAAAAAGAAAGACAGATTGTCAATCAATACACATGCAAAATCACATCACATAGGCAATGTTAGTCAAACTATTGAATTCACTTTGAATGACAAACCCCTCTTAGGTACAAATTAACTGAGTAGTTGCGCTCCTGATACCTCAAATAAACAAACAGGAATGGCAAACCTTTCATAAACTTACTGTTATGTACCATTTTCATTTAATCTTTCATCAACAAATAGCACACTGTTACAGCTATGCTGCAATCACCAACTGATTAATCCTAAAATGATCTATTGTGACAAGAAACCTCATTTCAAACAATCTCAGTGCAATAACTGAAGGTGATACCAGGCTGATTGTGTTTAATTATTATTAATTAGAAGATCTTTTGTTTGTTTGTTTATTGGGGTTTTCGGGCGCGCCGACAACTAAGGTCAATTTGCGCCCATAATTAGAAGATCAAACAATATGAAGTCTTTCAAGAAGTCTAAAGATAAGTATAGAAATGTATTGATTGATCAGATCCCTTAACTTATATCGGACTCACCTCTCTGAAGGGTGAGTGGCTCTGTAACTGCTGCCATCTTACCAGCAAAGTTCAGACAGATGAGCTATAATCTGTAAGAATAAAACACAATAATAACATACAAAACAATTATTAAGGATTTTGTGTTTGTTTTGTGAATACCTTAAACTTTTGTCTGCATGCAAATTCGAGTATCCTGAGCAATGCTAAATACCTGCACCACATACATCCCTGGCTCATCATAGTTTCCACAAAGTTCATTACAATAAATGTAAATCATGAAGAAATGCAGATACATTTAGCACTGGAAATGAAGGACAGCCAACAAATTCTACACGTACAGGGAAGTGATATCACCATTGAATTCATTTTTAGCAACACTTATCTACACTAGTACATTAGCATCATTGATAATTTCAGTTCAATGTTCATCCTAAGTAATGATTCTGAGTGAATAAAATACAATCACTTTATTGTAAATGAGAAAAAACAACAAAAACATTCTCGGTTAAAACAACTATCAATAATCTCTTCATACTGAGGCACATCTATTCTAACATAACACAACCTTTCTGTCAGGCTTGCAGGGCCAAATAAAATAACATGTTGTCAGTTTCTCAGTAGGAACAATTTAAGTAAAACTTGAATCAAATACCCATGATTAGATCATTTATGTATAATTATTTTAACTTTCACCTCAGATGTGTTAATTATGACATCCCTTCAGTGAGGACAGTGTGTGGTGTTTAAGTTCAACTAACAGTAACATCAAAATTCCATAATTGTCATGTTAATGGCTATATTAACTGACATTCCACCCTTAGTTATTAGCCATGATATCAGTTGCTGGTGCTTGGCCCAAATACTACAATTTTGACACATCAATATTTTAATCCAGCCAAATATAAATGGTAACAGAAAAGTGGCCAATTTACAAACAGCAGTTCAAGTTATGAAGCACTGGATAAAAGTGCTGGGATGAATGGCACACAAATCCATACACTGTGCCTCATAATTGAGTTTAAGCCACCCATATGTTCAATACATATATCAGAAATTGATGCAATATTGCTTTTAAAGGTGCATAATTTATTATCCCTTGGCTCACCTGAATCATTTATTTTTTACACACACTACAAAGCACTGTGTCAATATATTGGTGTAGTAACAACATGGGTGACTTCTGTCAAAATAAGATATTTAATGTATATACATTAAAAATCTAGTTGTATTTAATAAAGGCATATAATGTAAAAAAACATTATTGTAAGCAAATCACAGAAACATATTTCATGTAGTTTGTCGCCATACAAGGGGGTCTTAATCTTTCCAGCAACAAACAAACAAAAAAATCAACAAGCCCAGAGCGTGACTGATAACTTGTTAACATTTCTTCTCAAGCAGGAGTGTCAGTAATTGGAATTCGCTTCCTCAACTCATCATTGGCTCGGAAAATGTAACCAGTTAAAAAATATATTTGATAAATGGCAAACAAACAGCTGATGGTATAACTCATAGTCTGTGATACAGTGTAATATCCAATGAATGTGGCGTAATATGTAAAGATGACAAAAGCAGCCCTCAACACCTGATAATCAAGTACATCAATAAGTACATCAAGTTGTGACAGAGGTGGATGGAGTAAGCAGTTGTGCGTCAGAGAGTGTGATTGATTTTGAAGACTGTCCATTTGCTGTGGGAACTAGGTGTTTGTAGTGAAATGTTGTCAATAATTGAGTCAATTTGCTATCCATAGTACAATGTCTATGACAAGCTCTGCCCACTTTGCATCACAATATTGATGCATCAATACATTATTTTTGGGGACCTAATGTGAGTAATGCCAGCAACTTATATTGAAAAAGTTTGTTTCTAGTTTCCTTCATTGAATGAATGTTACACTCTACCTTGACCTATGGTTAAATAAGCTTTTTGTATCATATTGCAATTGAAGAGTTACTTATCACTTATCATATTCATATCATATCAAGCCATATTGTATGATTAGTTTTTCACTTTGTTTTGTTGTTTTGTAATAAGTTGGTTAATAAACATTGTGTGATGTGATGATGATGATGATCAGCCATTCTAGCTTATAAAACTCACAATTGCAATGTTTAACGCAGGTAGGTAGTTACAAAGGTTCATATCAATAAAGATAAGGTAGGTGCCGTGACCCAGCCCATTACTCATCGCAATCACAATACAAACTGAAACGGCAATGTTTTGCACCACTTACGCCCCGTGGGAAAAGTTTAGTGAACTGGCTAGGAAGTATCTATAGATGTTTGCCTACTGCCAAAACCTTAAACAATAATTCAGAAAAATAAAGACAAGGTTCTCGGCCTACCTACCTCCACCAAACCAGTAAATAAACAAAAGCATACGATAAGCCACAACTCCTCACAAGCCACAAACAAACGGAGAAAAACGCCTCGATTTGCACATTTCTAGTGCTACCAAATCGAGCTACCAAATGGAGGAATTCAATAGATTTTTGCCGGGACGAAGCTTTTGGTACTAGCGCGCTCCTCTAATTTTTGTGGGTCTTGAGTACCTAACGTAAGTTGCTCGGATTCGGTCTAGCCTAGCGAAGATATGCATCCAGTGAAGACGCTGATCGATCAAGGGGTGGGCTAGGGTTCGAGTTCAGAAAATGTTGCATTTTATTTAGTGTTAACTAGTTTGCTCAGGTAAAGGGGCGTCGGCACAGTACCCTCTTGGCTATGTCGCTGTTGCATCTAACTCACATTTATTTGAGTCGACTCAAGTCTGACTCACAATCGAAAAACTGACTCGTGACTCTTGAATCAGGTGCCGTTTCAAACAAATTGAATCGACTCGACTCTTGACTCAAGTGACGCTTTTACTAATTGAGTCGCCTCAACTCCTGACTCATCAAAAAATGGCTGACTCATGACTCAACTCTGAGTCATTTACATGTCTACCCTGTGCCCACCGGCGAATCCAGGGGGAGGGACAAAGGGGTCATGCCCAGTGATGCCCCCCCCGAACCTTGCTGACATCGGAGCAAAATTGACACATTACCTGATAAGGAAGAAAATTTAAGCAACTTTGTCTACGGAAAGTTTTCTGTAAATCAGCTATTCGTCCATAAGCAAGCAAAATCCGATGAGCTTTCAGGATCGACCCAATACACATTTCGATGTCGGCATCTCCGCAGCGGCATGCCGACGTCGGCCTAATGTCGGCTACAGCCTACACGTCGGGTATCCGCTTATATCGAGGTCCAGCCATCGGCATCTCGGCAGCGGCATGCCGACATCGCATCGGCTAATGTCTGCATAGGCGGAGATATATGACGTCCAGCCGACGACGGCCTGTTCACTGGGGGAGTGACTTTGTGACCCCCAAAACCACCTTTCAAGATCCGCCAGTGGCTGTACCAGCATGTTTTAGGTAAGTGGTGGCAAGTAGCCCAAGGATCGACTTTACAGAGCTGTGCTTCTAGCCGTTGGCATAAAGCAAACTACGTAGGGTAGCCTCTAAACTGTACAGTTCATGTCCAAACCACAGAGGGTAGGTAGTCTCTTAACCCGCGCACTGCAGGGGGTGTTGATTCCGCCCCCCCCCTCATGTTTTCAGGAGTAGCGGAAAAACGGCGGCGCGCAGCGCCGCCAAATTTCGTACACCTGTTTGGGCACCCCCTGCAGTGCGCACCCCCTGCAGTGCGCGGGTTAACCGTTCAGTTCATGTCCATGAATGACGACAACAAACATGGCGTATGCTGTGGCCTGTGATATACCGTAATTCAACACCGTCAGGAGCCAAGTGTCCTCAACGACCAACAGCAACAGAGCAGGTCTCCGAAGATTCAACAGTCGCCATACAACATCGTTGAAAAATATATTTGATCAAACGGTTCCGTTTAAAACAAGCCAGACATGCAAAAACGCGGCTCCCGAGGCAAAAAGCTTACGTTTGGAAACTTTGCTGCTAGAACAATTCAGTTCGTCAGTTTTTCATCACTTCGGCGACCCGGCACCACAGTTTGTCGCATCAGCGATTCAACAGTCCACTCCGAATCCATTTCAATTGATTACGCTGGTAAGGTAAGTGGTAGTTGAGTTTCGTCCCGCTGGCGTTAAAATTCGTCTCGCTGGCGTTTCGGCGATTCGTCCCATTGAAGTTTTGTTTCATCACATTTCTCAGCTCAACCCGCTGCTCCGATTCCTCCCGTTGTTTCAACTCATCCTGCTGTTCCAGCTTGTAGGGCTAAAAGTAAGGCTATTGACTTGTATACTGCCCTATTATTCGTTAACTTGCCTGATTCCCTGTCCACAACCTTACTTTCAGCCCTGCAAAAGGGCTACAAGCAAGGTTATGGACAGGAAATAAGACATATTAGCATAACCTTACTTGTAACCCTGCACTAATTTCGTGTGTGCTCTAGTTTGTGCCGTGACGTTGGCGTTGCCCGGCTAGCGTTTGTGTTCGTCGATCTGCCGCAGCAGCTCGTCAGCGTCGTCGGCGCTCCTGACTCGGATGAGGAGCGGCACGGGCGCCGTGTGAGCCTCCGTCTTCTTCGGGTCCAGCGGCGGGTTCGGCACGCACGCCATCATCACGTTGTTCTTACCCATCCGCTGAGTAGGGATCGACCTGGAGAGGGGGGAGACGGTGGTGGTGGTCAAGCAGAAGTGGGTCATGGTCGCCAAATGCTGTGATACAGATAGGGGCACTAATAATACGGACATGTACTATTGGTTCCAAAATAAGCGTCCCGCTGGGATGGAGGACACAGCAGTTAAAGAGAATATACCGCCTTGTAAAAAAGTATGTGCAATGATGGAGATTAGTACCAAGATGAGTGGCACTCATCTACATCATTCCACATACTTTTCCCAAGACGGCACATTCCCCTTAACTGCTGTGCCGGCAAACCCGGCGGGACGCTTATTTTGAAACCAATAGTACTTGTGATGTTCCGACGCGATGTCAGGGCATTTTAATATAGGGGGCAGTCCCATCGGATATATCAGCATTTCAGTAACACGCGTGCAGTAGTGAGCATTGCATTAAAGGTGAAAACACTTAACAAGTGGGACAAACAGTAACAACACTAAAGCCAGATGATGTACATGCACAAGTTTCAAGCTAATAAGTTTTAAATAATTTATGGGTTGTGGGAAAAAAGTGAACGTTAACAGGTCCACCACAGTCACACCCAAACATGTGCAGTACATGAAATCCTGCAAATACGATAAGCTACGGAACTACTGTAGCATGTACGTCAGCGTTGAGCAAAACAGTTCGTCTAGAGAAATAATCTCTCACCCGACGACAAAAGCACGATTTCCGTTGTAATCCTCCGCGATATCCACAGCCATCATCATGTACGACGCATAATTATATCAGGTATTTTCTGCACGAAACAGAAGCGCGCTCTCACGGCGCTCGGCACTCACTTGCTGAGTTTGATGTTGAGTAGAATGTTTCCCAGATTGGTGTCAGCGCGGACCAGACACTGGAACTTTTCATCTGAGCACGGCTTCAGATACAGCATACCCACACCCTTTTCCACGAATGCACCGTCCTTCTTGTAAAACAACTTACACCTGCGAAATAGACGATGGTTAGTAATTACTGCTGTATAACAGAACGTGGAGTTTGTCAAAAGTAAGCCCATGTAGCCCTTGGAGAGCGCTTGACATAAGAGGACTCATCTGGCAAAGTGGGTACGAAAAGTCGACGCCCAAAAGCGTGGTGATCCGCGAGCATAGACCATTTGCCATGGCATATCCTTCATAACTAAACGAAAATATTATTTCAGTGTTGCGGTTTTAACAGGTAACGTCCTTTAAGGCCACAAAAAACACGCGTCGCCCATGTACTTAATGCGTATGTCTTTTCATTCCCACAAACGTACTTTTTCGAGTAGACTGCGTCGTCCTCCTTGACTGTGGTGACGACTGGCGCGGGCGGTTCGTCCGATTCCTCTGGTTCCTCTGTGGATGTGGCCTTTGCCGCGCCACCACCCTGGCCGCCCGACCTGCACAGCAAACAGCGAAAGTCAAGAAAAGGTACCACAAATGTCATATTTTTTAGCAGGATGTTGGAGTGGTGCGTTTAGTTAATACAAACCTGCATGCACACTTAAATAAACAAAAAATGCAGGGTATTCGTCGAATTAAGGCTGTGTTCTGACCGTCATATTCATAGCGGGAATCCCTGGAACCCCCGGCGGGCAATTTAACTCTACTGCAGTTCGGCAATGTACTCATACATTGGTACTCCTGTTAACTACTCGCTACCGGAATCAGTAGAAAGCACTTCTCTACCGATTCCTCGGAATCCCCGCGGGAATTGACGGGTCAGAACACAGCCTGAAGTGCATTAGAGATACATGCTACAGCAGCACTTACTGGAAACCGAACGAGAACCCTGCCGTGCTGGCGGACGTCGCTGATGTATCCGCCTTCTTATCTGCCGACGACAGACCGAAGCTGAACCCAGCAATGGCTGCCGGTGCCGCCGCCGCGCCCAGCCCCGCCTTGCCCGGCGTCAGGCCGAAACTGAAGCCGCCAGTGGCGGCCGACGACCCCCCGCCACCCGGTGACGCCGTCTTCCCTGCGCCTGCACCGAAGCTGAAGCCAGGCGACTTGGCCGGCGACGTGGCATCCGCCGACTTGGCCGCCGACGCGCCGAAACTGAAGGTGCCGGCCGCCGCCGACGCGCCGAAACTGAAGGTGCCGGCCGCCGCCGAGGCAGGCGCCGCCTTCTCCGCTGGCGCTGCCGTCGCTCCATCGGAGGCGGCGGCGGCGGCGGAGGCGGGGCCGAACCGGCGCTCAATACTGGCCAGGTGCGTCTCGTAGTCGCGGAACACGGGTGTGAGGATGCAGAGCGGGTTCTTGTCGACGTGCGTCTGCAGCCAGCTGAGCATGCTGCGGTTCAGCGCCTGCAGCTGGCGGTGGTACTCGGCAGAGCCGGGGCCGCCCAAACGCAGCGGCGGCCGCGTCAGCACTGGAGACGACATCGTGGCTGGGGTGGATGGCTCGCTAGCAGAGCTGGAGGGCTTGGCAGCAGGAGAGGAAGGCAGGGCAGCGGGAGAGGACGCTTTTGCAGCCTCTGAGCTGGGCTTATCCGCCGCAGGAGACGATTTCGCCGCCGCAGGAGACGACTTCGCTGCCGTAGGAGACGATTTCGCCGATGCCGCCAGGAACCCGAACGGGTTGTTCGCTCCACCAGCCGGCTTGGTTGTGGGTGCGCTGAACCCGGAGAAGGCGGCGAACGGACTGGACGCGGCGCCCTGCCAGGACAAAGACGGCAATGAGAACTACTTAGCGCGAGTATGGGATGATATGATGATGCAGCTACATATCGGAGCATGTAGAGGAAATATAGCACATGGTGATGTCAATACGGTGATGTCAATATGTCATTTTCTATATGACATACAAATCAACTTAGAAGCTAACGAACGCAGAAGCACACAATCAACACAGAACGAACCGGCAAGGCATATAGCACATAATTTGTCACTGTGCGACATACCGAGTTATCAGCGCGGTTAACCCTGCGCCGGGCCTTCTTGATGACGCGTTCGCGGAGCACGTTCTCGGGCGCCGGCTGGAACTGACCCGCCTCTTCACCGCCGCTGTCCTCGGCGTCCCAGTTGTCGTGAGTCAGCTGCTTATCGGCGCCACGCTTGGACATCTCCCTTCAGGGGCGGCCTGGACGCAGACACCGGAGGGGACGGGGTGTTAGCCGACCTCATCAGGGGCGGCGCTGACGCAGACCCGAGAGCGGACGTAGTTACCGACCTCATCAGCGCCTGACGCAGGACCCGAGGGAGGGTGTACCGCCTCATCAGGGCCTGACGCAGACACCGGAGGGGGGGTAGCCACCTCATCAGGGGCGCCTGACGCAGGACCCGAGGACGGTCTTGGTGTTACCACCTCATCAGGCCCTACCCAACACCGGAGGACGGGGTGTTAGCCGACCTCATCAGGGGCGGCCTGGACGCAGACACCGGAGGGGGAGGGGTGTTAGCCGACCTCATCAGGGGAAGCCTGGACACAGATGCCAGCTGTGTAGGATAGCTGAACTCATCAGTACTGAGTGCACCAAACAGCCAGTCTCTGGTGCATCATCTCCAGCGTAGGTGCCTGGCTGCCCACTCTGAGAATGAGAACTCATTATCTGGGTAGTGGATAGGGAGGCTCACACAGGCTCATATTATTCAATGAAAACATTAGTGGAATCATGAATTTAAAAGACGCAACAGTTTCACAAAATTGATATTTTATTGGATAAAATTTGCATTAAAAAAACTTAGTCTTAACATTTTGAATGGACGGATTTCCGAGGTCCGGACCCAAGCAAAGCACAGCTTGTTGCGCTTTTTTAATGACCTAACCTGAGGTCATGTCAAGGACAAGTCAAATTTCATATCACTTGATGACAATCGACAAGAGAAACATAATGGCAAACACCTAATCACTCAATGGCAAACACCCTACCAATCTACCCCACATAGACGGTGAGTTTTGTACAAAAACCATATGCCCTGGGGCACATTGGATTTGACCTCAAAGAGATCATTGAAGAAACTACAACATGCATTCTTCTGTTTAGCTACAAAATAGTGATATTGATGAAAACTGACCAGATTTAGCTAGGTTTGTTTGATTGGTGTGCATTTCAGTTTTCTCTTGTTGACTTATAATGGGGAGGTCAACAAATTACAAATTGACATGACCTCAGATAACTGATATATCAAATATGAGATACAAAACTGTAGATACATATGTCCTTGTAACACACTGTGAGTTTAAAACTATTTAGTTAAACATTGTGGCTTTGGGATGTCAAACTTACAAAACTGTGACTTGAGATCAGGTCATTTAATGTGACCTGACAGTGTGACCTTTTAAGTTAGGAGCTCAAAACTTTCAGTGTGGGTAATTGATGCACAAAAAGCTGTGCAAAATGTGGCAGCATTGCATGCCACAGTTTTTTTTTTGTGCTACTGCTGAAAAACCTCAAGGGGAATATCCGCCCAGTGAGTGCACAGGTTGAGAGCCGATCTATACAATCAATACAAAATTATCTCTAAGTGACGTCACACCAACTGTTCCGCCTAACCTTCATTCAGGACAGCTATACTATCTACAACATGGTGTAGAGTAAAAATCTAAGGACACATCCAAATATCAGACTTTTGATGCTGTCGGAATGCAGCATACTAGCGTGTTAACATTCTGATAGCATAAAAAGTGTAAGGATAGGACGTGTCAGGGGTTTCAGCAGTTGACCCTATGTAACATGCACCTGGAAGTTTTAAGCCTGCTCCAGTAAAAGATACCTTTTTGTACTAACCTACCCAATGTTTCTCTTACTTATCAGTTATTTATATTTCAATGTAATTCCTCTGTAACTCTAGCATGTGCCTTCTATAACCTAACTGTGGATCTGCTCAAACATTTATCAATTCATTAAGTAGGTATTTGAAAAATACTCTTCATGCCAGTATCGACAGATCGAAATCAGTCGCTTAATTATCAACCTTATAGTAACAAAACGGAAGCCAGTTTATTCCCAGACATTAGTCCATTTCAACAGGGTTACCATTCATTTATACGGCACATATAGGGCTATACCTCGGACTCCCCTAACCATAGTCTATTAGTTAATCCCTATAATATACCCACTCATTCGATGCAGAATTCACATTTAGTAAGTACAGTGGTTCCCTAAGACATTTTACACTATATACCTAATTTTAATTTCAATAATTATTTCTCATCACAGCGCTTCAAATAACCGGACTGTCCCGTCGCTAAACTTTGTTTACCGGCAACAGCTGTAACCAAGGTTTGGGCAGCCATCATGTTTTTTGTTATTTTCCAAGACGCCTTCTTGCCACATGTTTTTTATTTTATTCCAGACGCTTTTTTTACCACATGACGTTATTTCCGCCTACAGCCGTCGCCAATTTTATTTTTATCGATCAGACTATACGGCCATAATTATTATCTTAGGTTTCGTCTCGATCGGACTTAATGGCTATATTTATCTTAGGTTTCGTCTCGATCGGACTTAAATGGCTATATATTATCTTATGTTTCGTCTCGATCTGGACTTGTATGCTAGATATTAGTCTTAGGTTTCGCTCTCGATAGGTACCTTAATGGCTATATATTATCTAGTTTCGTCTTCGAAGTACTTAATTGGCCTATATCCTTATCTTAGGTTCCGTCTCGATCGGACTTAATGTTCTATATATTATCTTAGGTTTTCGTCTCGATCAGACTTTATGGCTATATAATTTCTTAGGTTAGGTTAGGTAGGTTATTGTTAATGTTTATGTTTTGTTTATGTTATATGTACGGATAAGTGGCTCTAGAGTTATTTATTTTGTCTATATTAATCGAAAACCTATTCAAATCCCTATATTTTCCTTCTGGAATTTGTTGAGAAAAAAGAGATTTGACATAAAATCTCTAGAATGTCAAATCTCTATATTGTAGGCAGACTGGAATACGTTGTTGACAGTTGACAACAGACTTGAACTGCCAGAGGATGACGACGCAAAATGGAAGCTCGCGTGGTTAAAATAAACGGCGGTGATAAACTCTCCCCCGGTTAGAAAAATTGTAAGGTAAGTGGTAAACATAATAGTGTCTAGAACATGCAGAATGTCGCAAATAATCAACTTGTGATGCAATAGTAAAAGTTGGAAACATCTAAAACGCTAGGGGGAGTCCGAGTGTTCGACCATATAAGACATACCGCATACAGCAATCTTATATATTAATTTAAATGTAAGCAACTCACCTACGTACCCCGCGCTTTTAACGGCTTGCGATATCCACAGCACACGCGTTATCGAATGCGCTGAGATATCAAGGATTGTCATTGCTATTTCTATACGGTGCCCATCGCGTTCAACTACGTCACAGATCTAAGCCAATGGTGTGGCGTTTGGCAAGGCGTCTTCAACCGATGATCAGCCAATGAGTTGATCGACTAGCTGTAGTCAATGGCATCGCCGGTGACTATTGATCATTCAAAATTACTGGGGACGAATCTAAGTACACATGTACTTAAACAGTGAGCCGTACAAGATATTATTTGTTACATTTGCTCAATTCGATCACTCAATTCATAGTGTGTAGTGGTATAGTTTTGTCATGTTTCGTGTATGTTTTTTAAACTATGTGATCTGACTCAATCAAACACTAAACCACATTGTTGGAACGATTCACAAATAAACTGACTATGACTATGATAAACTGATAAAATTGAGCTTTTTTCCAATGACGTCATTTTACTAGGATCATTGATTGGGACGATTGGGACAGTATCTATTGCCTTGGATCTGCACCTCTTTTTCCAACGAGAATATTCAGCTTCCTCGTGACGTCACCATTTATACAGTGAGCCGGCATCAAGGCCTTATAACCGCCAGGGGCGTCGCCGACGGGGGGGTCGGGGGGGTCGCGGACTCGCGACCCCCCCACTTTTGAAAACCGCGGGGGTTGACCCCCCCACTTTTGATGGCGATCGACTCCCACTACACGACTTGGTTTATGGCGGAAGCTTGATTCCAGTTATCATGTAGGTATTTACAATTAAAAATAAATATTAAATATACCAAAAATACGACAATGGAAATGAGCTCAGTCAGTTTACGGATGATCTTTTTTCGTTTTCCTTCGAAGTTCAACACACCCCTGCACCGAAAAGGAAAACGAGGAAATATCATCCCGTAACATGTTCTATGCCCGTAGCACTAAAATGCGACATAAGTGAGGGAAGCACTACGTTTGTGAAGTACACACGGTCCCATATCATATAAATACAATTACATTACTTAAGAAGAAGGTTAATGATTGAAAACCAAACTACCCTTTGCATAGTGATAGGCGATAGCCGATAAAGTATATGGGTACCTATCTAAACTGGCAGAATCCGTTGTGGTAGAACCATGTAACCCGTCCGCCCTCGCCCGTGAAACGTCAGATACTAACATGACTGTGGCAGGAAGGAGGGGAGGGTACGCTCCTGGCGTTTTGTTTCCAATTGAGCCTAAGAGCTTCGATTCAACAAGAGCATGTTGCTTGTGATTTGAAGAAGCCGTAATATAACATTTGATTTGAATGTCCTGGATCATGAGGTGACCTATGAGGTCATGAACATTGACCCGGATGTCATCCAAATCGTGCATTTGTGGAAATCAAATTTATAAATCGAGCTAAAAATCGTGGATGAACATACAATTATGTGAAAATGGGTGGCTAAATTGAAAATAAGCGTCACACATTGTCCCAAAACTACTAGAATCCAAAAGGTCCCATCTAAGGTCATCGGAGGTCAGTGAAGCCTCGCCTCACCTCGGTTTTTGATCTGTGACAAGAGCACGACCCGGGTGGAACATATAATTATAGCCGTTTTCTCAATGGATTATTTTGGGCGCGAAATGTTTTTAAAACATTTTGAAAATGTTTTGAAATGTTTCAGTAAGAGCCGTTTTCACGATGGACTAATTTACGAAAAAATAACAACTCGCCCTACGAGACCGTATGGCGAGGTTAAAAGCATTTCTCGCAATAGTCGCAAATCGTTGAACGGCTACTACTAAATTACTTTAAACATTGTACATTTTTTAAAACGTTTCGCGCAAAATAATCCATCGTAAAAAACGGCTATTGTGTAAAATATGATGACAAGTTGTCAACAAAAATACAGTAGATATGTGGTGATGTAGATAAAGCGCCCAAAATGGTCTTAGCAAACACCAGAGGCCAAAAAAAAGTCATTCTCAGGTCATCAGAGGTCACGATCTCAGTGACAAATTATCCACCTGGTAAACACCTGTGATTTGTGCATGTGATATGGCCTAACAACAAACACTCAGAAACGCACAAGCTACAATTATCGATCTACGGGACGCCGCTGTTGCCATGACAGAATTGAGAAAACAGGGTTCATAGGTCACGGTTCATTGGAGATTTTTGGTGTAGATATTAAATTGTTCAAAAGCAGGGTACTGAAGTTTGGCATCCATTCTGGGGGATGATAAGCACCTACGCGTGTTAATCATCGAAAAAAACGGAGGGGGTGGCACCCCCCTGCAACTGGCGAGGAATAATTAGGCTCTACCATTATGTAAAGCTTGTTAAATTTTGTAGCTCCAATTCGTCCTACAAGTCCTGTCCAAGGGTTGTAGTTTCCATTTTTGGAATGAATTGCATATTGTTTTGTGACAAACTCGAAAGTTATGCATGGTACATTGATCATTCTGTTGCCAACAGTAAGAATAGAATATATCCATGTTTGTTTGCAAAATATAATTAACATCAAGTTTAAAAGTCGAGGTATTAAGCATTACTGAACGATGCTGGTATGTAGATGTTTGTGATCGAGGCGTTTTTTGAATTACTGCACGAGCGAAGCGAGTGCAGTAATTTTGAAAAACGCCGAGATCACAAATTTCTCATACAAGCAGATGATGATGATGATGAATTGTGGCTTTAGGGCGCCGCAAATACATACACAGCAGAGTTTAAGTAAGTCTTTTACCAATATGTCGCCTGTGCGGTTGCCAGTGCATAATGGGAAAATACCAACACTCCAACCGCGCTAATGCTTTTTACATTGCTGCACTGGCGGACCAGAAAGTGTGATTTTGAAGTTGGGGGGGGGGCCAAATCCAAAAATTATCGCCAATAATTTGAAAACTCAAATGCGGATTTTCGCTTGCTTTATGTATCAATAAACTGATTGAAAAACAAACTTTCTCTAGTAAAACAGTTGCTTAGTTTTAAGCGACAATACTCAGGAAATGTGTCTAATTTGCGCCGATTTTGGGTGGTTTGGGGGGGGGGCATGGCCCCTTTGCCCCCCCTGGATCCGCCCTTGTTGCTCGGCATATGGTAAAAATGGTTACTACTTTCAAACCATTTCACTGTTACCAGCTGGTTACCGCTGACTGCCACCGGCCATCGTTATTTATCTATCCGAGGCTATTGTAATATGCAAAACACCTCATTTAAATATTTTCATCATACCGAGACGTGCAACCCAAGAGAAGGTTCAAGGCTCACCGTCTTATATTTCTGGGTTTATCAGGCAACCCGCGTAAAAATTTCGCCTTCATAAAAACACCTTCTATAAACTTAAGGCTGGTTCCACTCACGGTCTGCGCTTCTAATAATTAAAATTTCGTTTTCAACTACCTAAAATTAATAATTTCACAACGCGGCGTCCAACAGTCGGTGGCTTATCATAACAAAGTCATCGTCATCGTCTTCGGTTCGTTGTAAACCTGAATTAAATAACAATAATCTTAAACATCTTGTCCTCTTCAAGGGCCAATGCCTATATTTCTGGGTTTATGCAAGGCAAACCCGTAACAATTTCGCTTAATAACAAACACCTTCTAAAACATTAAAATCCACTTTAAAAGGATACGAAGACTCGCATAAAAGTGGGGTATATTTTTTCGTCACGCATAAAAATGAGGGTACCTATATTTTTTCGTCACGCATAAAAATTAGGGTACCTATATTTTTTCGTCATTTCAGCCGAACCCCACACTCAAAAATCCTCGGCGACGCCCCTGATAACCGCCGGCATATTCGTTGACCTACGGGAAAATAATATATAAAATAGTTTGGTCAGCATAACTGATACATAACTGTGATTCCTAAGGCCTATATTTTTATATCTTGGGTCGTTTTGTTATAATTGAGTCAAATTTTTGCCCACGAATTTGTTTACGGAACCCTGCACTCTTCCAATAGGGGTAATTTTCAGCTTATCTGACGTGGTAACAACTAACAATCGTCAGATTTCGCCTTCATTGATAATGCGTCATACGCATGGTAGTATAAACTGCAGTTGTGAGAAAAATAACACCAAACGAAAGAGGAAATATTGCTAGTTCTTAAAATAATAATATTTTTTCAATAATACTCCCTCTTTCTTAGCAATAAGGCAAACTTAATTTGGCCGAAGCAAGAAGAGCGTTACCGTACTTGAAATGGTGACGTCCACAGGCTATGAGTAGCTGACTTCGCTAATGCTTAAGAGATTGATAATTTTAATTTTTGAGCCTCGATTGTGGAATGCTGATTGTTTTCAGACACAAAATAAACATTTGGTTGAGTAAAAGTAGATGCATAATTTCATTTGGTATCATTTTTGTCTGCATTAATGTTAGGAGTTATAAGGAAAACCGAAAAACTTTGGTAGGCTACTAAATAAAATAAGCGTGTTACATCCACAAATTACCTTGCGACAAAATAAAACAAAGAATAACAGCAAGAAATAACGTTTTGTACACAAATTAAATAGTCAAAAATGAAACAATGCAAGTTAAAACGCAGACACTCGTATTGTAAGTAATAAAACAAACTATTAACACAGGTATCAGTTGGATATAATTTAGTAGCCAGAAGTTGATGCAAGTTATACTAAGTAGTTTTGAATGGTTATCATTAAATGAAGTGAACTAAAATGGAAAATGTAATAAATATGTTGAGACTAATCCATGAATTTTTTACGCAAAATGACAGCAGGTACTTTCACAATCGTTGAATCCTGTTTGAAGCTCCCATCTCTTCAACATAAACGATGCGTGGAAGTGAATAGCCTGTGAGTCACACCACCTGAAGCGTGTCCTCGCAGTAATGTACGGTTTTACGCAAGTGTGCAGTTTTTTGCCAGCCGCACTTAAATTAATGTTTTAAGCCTGTTCTAGGTCTCAGATAAACAATTAAAGTTACCAGCATGTCAGAAAAAAGATACTTGCTTTCTCTGACACATAAATTTCCAAAATATTTTGGTGACGCTGCATGATACTCCCATTAACGCAGGTGCGCTGATCAACGCACCCCGTGAAAGGGGGTGCCGTGCAGGCTTTTGTTACCGATGGCAAACGTACGACTCAAACCAGGGGGTTGTGCCCTAGTATGAACCACTGAAATGTTTTAAATATCAAATGACTGTCTCACTTTTTCGTAACAATTTAAATCAAGTGTATATTTGGTAATTTTGCACTTTTTGAATTCAGTACGATTTTTTTTGTATTTGTAAGAATATTTCTATCGCCTTGAATATTTCGAAGCACTGGGATTATACTAAAAATGTGCGGTACAAGCCTAGAATCTAGAAAAGAAATGCTGACGTAGAAAAGAAGTCATACAACCTTTTGTTTTATGTGGCCTTGAGAACACCCGTCATGTTGATTATGCAATTTATTGTTTATTTCTGCATTGAGAAGTTTGGATCTGGCAGGTTATATGCTTACTAGTATAGGTAGACTCCGCAAAAGCTTGAGACATCTGGCCCTGATTTTCATATATCAGATTTGCTGAGTTTGTACCTTATAGTAACCAGTTCACCGGTCACCGTCACCGAGTTTTGATATTGATATAAGAAAGTTACAAACTAAAACCATGTCGCTCGCCTCGAGGAGTCAGGTTATACAGGCTTATAAAAATGTAAGTATTTTTTCCCCTGTTTCTACATTTCCATAAAAATGTCTGAATTTGTCCTAGGTAGTGTAAATGAACTAGGTAGTGTAAATAATACTGAAACAGGTACTGACTGATACTTGTGTATGCAATCTGATGATGAGATACTTGTGTATGCAATCTGATGCAATCTGATCTGATGAGAGGGGTACCTAGATTATAAATCTGATCTCTGGACAAGTCCAAATCTCAGATGTTTCATTTTTTTTTTTTTTTTTAAAGAAATTTAAGAACTGGGTTTTTGTATGGATGGATTTCCGAGGTAGGACGCCACGCTAAAAACAGAGCTTGTTGCGCAGCCCTGACCCCACCACCCGATCGTACAATTCCTGTTTGGTCAGCAGAATTTAAACGAAAGTTTTACGTGCTCAACATACATGGACACGGTCCGCCCCGCTCACTGACCTCACCTGACCTTCAGTGCGACCACTGGCCGCAGGCCATCCCAGTCAGGAGCAAATAGCAAGCGCCGAAGCGACTCGAACCCGGGCTGCCACTATCGGGATAGGTCAGGAGCCCAGCGCTCTCGCGACTGAGCTACAGGGGCAGACTTCTTGCTATCATAATGCAGACGATATTGATGCATTGCTTACATTCTGATGGTAATAGTTCAGTAATTCACCTCTGACCTCCTCTGTTATTTGTGCCTAAACAAGGTGCGGGTGGAGTAGCTAGTTTGATGATGTCACTGATGTCCCATGTTAATTTGGTATTGCCAACCTAACAACACTTCACAGTTTGTCATTAAATCTAATCTAACTTAACCCTCACACTGACGGGGGGCAGATATCCGTCCCCCCTACAGGTTTTTCTTGACTAGCAGAAAAACGGTGGCGCGTAGCGCCGCCATATTTTGTATAGCTGTTTGGGGATCAATTACCCACACTTTATAAAAAATTGACCTCCTTACTTTCAAGGTCACGTTTGTCAGGTCAACATTAAATGACCTGACCTCATCACGTTTTTGTAAGTTTGACATCTTGCCGAAGCCACAAGTGGTGAACAAACAGTTTGAAACTCAGTGGGTGTAATGAGGTCAATGTCAACTTTTGAAGACCTCCCATTATAAGTTCCTATGGCAGAAAATTGAAATTGCGCACCATTGAACCAAAACCTGGCTAAAATGTGGTCAGTTTTTCACATCCTTAATCACTATTCTGAAAGGCAATCTATAGAATGCAGTTGTATTTTTCTTCTCGTGACCTTGTAAGGTAAAATCAATGTTCCAATCCAATGGTGCCCAAAGGTCATATGGGTTTGTACAATAACTCATGTTCTACATAAGATAGAGTTACTGTGGTTTTCACATTCTGTTTCTCTTGTCAACCTCCATCGATAGACATATAATTTTGACTTACCTTGACATGACGCTCAGGTCAGGTCAAGTATTTTTTTTAAGTTTGACCTTAGCTAGATCAATACGATATATGGTTCGATGCGCCGTGATGTGAGAAACACGATGGTGGCAAAATGACTGCTCTACCTTTAAAACTTAAGTTGTTACCTACCTTTAACTTAAGTTGTTAACAAAACACTTTTTCAGTAAAATTAAGCATTTTGACCTTCGCTGACCTCTGGAGCCTTAACTATTCAACCGATCTCAAATCTGAGGGCATGTTAGCGAAAGACTGTTTCAAGAGCATTGCAGTGCTTTTTTCGGATTGCTCCTAGCTATGTTAGTTACTGAGCTAGCCCGGATCATGTGAAGCAGTGCTCAATTTACTCGAAAATGGGAAAATTTGACCTTTTTTGACCTCTGGTGACCTCAATATTGACCTGATAAAAAAGCTAAGTTTTTTCGCTAGTACTCGTCACGGCCTACCTCACGCCGTTTTCCACTTCTCGCTACGTTGCGTAGTTTTATAGATCTCTGGGGGGGGGGCGATTATCCCCCCCGTCGGTTTGAAGTTGGCTCAGACCCCCGTCGGTGCGAGGGTTAACCTTACCCTGCCACTAAATCTGATTGAGACAAAACCTAAATATTATATGGCCATTAAGTCTTGAGACGAAACGTTAACCCTCACCTTACAGGACCGTTTCTCACCTTTGCCTTTGCTGTACAGGAAGCCTAACAGGCCCCCTGTAAACTTCCAAACCAAGCAACATAGAGCAACGCAGTAAGAACCAGCATGCTACCCGTCATGTCAGGTATCTAACTGTATGCAATTTTTAGGTTTCAGGTCAATGGGTGACCTCCCAGGTCAAGTGCATGACATAAGATTGACATGTCCAAAAATAGTGATTTTGCTCTGTCTGTCATCATTATTTAACCCGCGCACTGCAGGGGGTTCGCGCCGAACACGAACTGCAGGGGGNCATCAGCCCAAATACTAAAACTTAGTTTTTCATGATTTTTTTTGCCCGTGATTTTTTTTCTCACGATTCTGCACTGTTTGTGAGAAACAAATGTCAGAATCGTGTTCGGCAGCAATTACTTCATATTTTGCACCACAAGTGGCGTACATTGGACAACTTTCAGAGAAGTGAAACATTCCCTTTAACAACTACTTTTTATTAAAGAAATAATGCTGTTTTACCGACAAACATCTGTAAAACTATCCTCACAACATTACTCTGGGTTCTACGGCACGATAAATGACCCATTTCGACATAAGAAAACAGGTGAAAACATAAAAACCTACCTTAAAATCGGAGCAAATACGCCTGGTCCAAGAGTTTGGCCTGGCGCCACAGGAAAGAAAGTTTTGCTTCCCCAGAAGTTCGAAAAAGCAATAAGATAAATAGTTTATGTTTTAGAGGCTATGGGCGTGTTACCGACCCTGGGCGTGTTACACGGGTCTCCCCTAATAGTCACCAATTATTTCAAGCAATTTTTTACACACATGAAATCAAACTATTAGAAAGGACCAATTGCATTGCCTTCAATCGCGATGTTTATTTGTTTATTTGTTTATTAGTTATAAAACAACCACAGGCCGAAGCTCATTTACGGATAAAGTCAAAGTACACACACAACCTCATACATTCACACATTCATACCTAATACATGATGACAACGACAAAAAATAAATGGATAAATAATCTGCTACCCTACGGAAAAGTAACAGTGACTAAAAGTCTATAAATAAGTAAAGTATACTAAAAGTATATAAGCCTAACAGTCAGCACCACTGCATAACCACGGGAATTAAAAAATGCCTTCACTACATGCAAACTTAAAAGCTTGCGACTTAAAGGTAACTGAACAAAATAAATAGTTTTGGATTTCCTGCGACCTTTTGGCGGTCGCTGGTAGCCGCGATAAAAAGCTGCTGCGTACCGAATTCACCCTACCACCCGGCACATGAGACAGTCCTGTGTGTCGTGTGCGTCGAGTGGGAACAGACAGGTGAAACATGTCTGATGGTACTATAGCGTCATCATAGGCGTACCCAAGGGGGAGGGTAAATTCCCCCCTGAAGGTCCGTGCGTGCCCCCTTGGCCAATGTGCCCCCTTTGGAATTAGCGCCCGAAATGCCCTATTTCCAATCTAAGACCACGCAAAGCGTGGTCTTTCATAAATTCAGAGCATTTCCGATTTTTTTCCGACGTTCTATAGGTCAGAGTGCCCCCTCAGGCGCCTCTGGGGTTTCATGGATGCAGAGCAACCAAGGCCTTTGGAGCATAACTAGACCTCGCACATTTTGGCTAGTGCGGCAGAGAGAAGGAGAATTTCGACAGGGGACACGGGAATCCAGGCCGCCCTCAGCACAGACCCTCCCAAAAATTGTAACATCTAAAGATTCCCGATTTAAGGCTCACTATTTTTTGCAGGCCTCAAAAGTGTGAAAAAGGGAGTCACGATCTTTTTTTCATGAAAAGTTCGTCATTGGGCGTGAAACCCTGTGCCCCACGATTAAAGTGCTCAGGCACGAATAGGCCCTGTGCCACGGTGTCTTACAATGTGAAATTGCCGTATTTCGCCGATCTGGCAAAATACGGCGTTTTTGGGGATATTACTGGGGCCCTGAAAAATAACTGTTTTTGTGAATATTATTTTGTTCGAAAAATTGAATAATGCCATCTAAAATAGAAGTGGGCAATGCCGATGAGTTTTTTGTATGGGGTACTTTGTGCACGACAAATTCCCCCCTGAAGCAAATCCTTGGAACGCCACTGAGCGTCATCAGTACTTTTTTGTATTGGAAGCAAGGCAATAGATACCATTGGAAGATGATTTGGTTAAATGTCGGTAGTGCGCCATTCAAACCTCTAAATAAAGTTTAATAAGTATTAATAGTACAACAATTTAACAATGAAAAATAACACTAACAATAAAAAATGCATATGTTTCGTAAAACTGAGTGATATTTTTTCGTTCTTCTAAACGATACTAAAATTATAAGGCAAATGTTTTCGAAAAAAGCAAATATGTATGCAACTAATTAATTATTAATCATCTAGATCACAGTCGTGTGCTACACGGTGGCGGCAATCAGGCGCGGATCCAGGATTTTGGTCAGGGGGTGCGACAAACAAGAAGCTGCGCTCTACGGGCACACCATGGATGAGATATATGGATCAGAAACTCTTCGTCTGCGCCTTTGATTTCGGCGACAGCGCCGGCCACATGGTTTCCTGTATGTCGTTCTTTGATAAGCCGCGACAGTTTCCTGTATGTCGTTTGGTCGGCCACGGGCGGGGAGTTTCCAATCCATCTGTCATCCATGAGCGCACCATGGTTGTGACCCGGCTATGGGTGAACTACACCTTAGGTTAGGTAATCCATGACCCGGCTCAAGGAGGTGTTGGGGGGGGGGGGCGCACGCCCTAGCACCCCTGGATCAGCGCCTGGTAATTGAAATGCGATAAAACTAGCTCCGTTACTGAGATTTTGGTCGGTTTAATCGGTGATCAAGTGACCGTATTGACTAAAAAATGAAAAGACAGAGGCAGTCAATTATAGGCTGCTTCTTCAAGAAAAGGTAAAGTTAATTAGATTGATCATGGTTTGGGGTATGGTATAACACTATCTAGGAGTGTACGACGAACCAGAGGCGGTGGATGGTATTTGCGGATGGGAGCCTGGGAGGAGGACAAAGTAATATCAAAGGGCCCCTGGAGCGTCAGGGCCCCATCTTACGACTGAGGTTCCCTCTTGCGGATCTAACGGGGGGAGCGACAGGGCTTTGCTTTAGCCCCCAAATCTTCTGAAATCGGCGAAATTTGACACATTTTTCAATGTAGAAGGAAATCCAATAAACTTTTACAAAGGCATGTTTGTTTTAAACCGTTCAATAAGGTACTATTGGCTCCAAAATAAGCGTCCCGCTGGGATGGAGGACATAGCAGTTAAAGGGTGGGACCGTCATGGGAAAAGTATGTGCAATGATGGAAATTAGTGCCCAGATGAGTGGCACTCATCTCCATCATTTCACATACATTTCGAAAGACGGCATATTCCCTTTAACTGCTGTGCCGGCAAACCCAGCGGGACACTTATTTTGGAACCAATAGTACAAGGAAGCCACATTCTATGATTTTCCAAATTTGTTGAAAATTTATTCAATTTAGCCCTCTCCAAATCGCCTGCAGCCCACGTTTTGGATCAGAGACGTAGCCAGGGGGCACGGGGGCAATGCTCCCCCTGAGCAAAATCAATTCACACTAGATATAATGGGATTCTCTGAAAACCCGTCCCTACCCCGGTCACTCCCCCCCCCGGTCAGCAGCATATGGCTGAGCAGCAAATTGTTTTTCCAACGTCCCCCTGGTAAAAATCATGGCTACGTGTCTGTTCTGGATCCGCCCGTGAGGGTCCCCTTCACTTAAAATAGCAATTGCAGTAACGATGATGCACACCACGAAAATGGGCCTTTTTAACGACCAAATCACTCATCATTATTTACCCCCTCGCTCAATAACGTTTTGTTAGCCATATAGGGGCACCTCAACTATTTGAGCACCCACAATAATTTTGATAAAACCACACCCCTGGCTCATATAACAGCAATCCAACAAACAAATAGTCTTTTAATAAAATAAATATTACGCATTAGTTTCCATCAAGGGCGGATCCAGGAGGGACAAGGGGCCATGGCCCCCACAAGGGTCCTGAGACTATGTTTTGCCCCCCCCCAAACGGTCGGACGTACAGCTGTAAAAATTGCTTTTGCAAGAGTCAAAATACAGCCATCCACAGTGAAAACTCGAAAATTTCGCGCCGCTTCGCGGCATGGCACAAAATGCGCAATGGAGTATATGCACGTTGTGAGAGAAATACACCAAACGAAAGAGGAAGTATTGCTAGTTCTTAAAATAATAATATTTTTCATAACTACTCCCTTCTTTCTTAGCAATAAGGCAAACTTATTTTGGCGAAGCAAGAAGAGCGGTTTACCGTACTTGAAATGGTGAACGTCACAGGCTATGAGTAGCTGACTTCGCTAATGCTTAAGAGATTGAAAATTTAATTTTGAGCCTCGATTGTGAATGCTGATTGTTTCAGACCAAAATACAACATTTGTTGAAGTAAAAGTAGGATGCCTAATTCATTGGTATCATTTTTGTCTGCATTAATGTTAGAAGTTATAAGGAAAACGAAAAACTTTGGTAGGCTAACTAATAAATAGCGTGTTCATCCACAATTTAACCTAGCGACAAATAAACAAAGAATGAAGCAAGAAATAACGTTTTATACACAAATTAAATATCAAATGAAACAATGCAAGTTAACAACGCAGACAATCGTATTGTTAAAGATAAAAACAAACTATTAACACAGGTATCAGTTGATATAATTTAGTAGCCCAGAAAGTTGATGTCAGTTATCTAGTAGTTTGAATGGATTATCATTAAAGAAGTGAAATAAAATTGAAAATGTAATATATGTTGAGCTAACCCAGTCAACTTTTTACGCAAAATGACAGCAGGTACTTCACAATCGTTGATCCTGATGAAGCTCCCATCTCTTCAACATAAGTTGAGCGTGGAAGTGATAGCCTGTGACGTCACACCGTCTGAAGCGGTGTCTCGCGTAGTACGGTTTTACGCAAGTGTGCAGTTTTGCCAGCCGCACTTAAATTAATGTTTTTAAGCATGTTCTAGGTCTCAGATAAAACAATTAAAGTTACCAGCATGATCAGAAAAAGATACTCTTTCTCTGACACATAACATTTCCAATATTTTGGTGACCTGCATATACTCCATTGTTTAATGATAGCAAATTTAAAAATGGGTAAATGAATGAATTAAGCGTCTGGCAGAGCCCAAAAACCCCAATAAACAAACAAAAAGCGTCTGGCAGTCTTGGCGGTACATATTTGCTAGCCCCAGGACCCACTCCCCTCATTAAATATGAACTTTCAAGTGGGCTCAATGTTAGGCTAGTCTGCCGATTTCCGAAAAAGGTGACGCGAACGCAGAGACGCGGACATCGGCACCAAGGAAGCTGCTTCTGTGGTGTCCAAGTTGCTGGACCAAAATGCTAATAGTGGAACCAGGCCCTTGGGGTGAACTTGGACCATCTCCCCAAGCTATTTCGTCCCAGGCTCCTCTAGATCCGCAGGGACCATTTATGTGCGGAAGCCGTTCTGCCGCTCGCTGTTTTCAAACTATTTGCACTGTTGGTTGATACCAATTGTATGTTGCAGTTCGGTGCATATGTATACAGTTATCCATTACCATATACTTAAGTTGAATTAAGCACTTACTGCCACCGGTCATCGTGATTTACTATCCGAAGAATTTATTTATTAAAAAATACGCTTATTTCAATATTTTACATCATACCGAGATGTGCAACCAGGCATAGGGGTTATCTGAGTGTGGTTCCAATGTTAAATTTTCGTTTTTCCTCGACCTAAAATAAAACTTTTACGCCGCTTCGCGGTGTCACATTGGTCGCCATCGTCACAACGAAGCCATAGCCATCGTTTTTGGTTCTGTAACGGTGAACTGGAATGAATAGCACGTTTAGCTTTTGTATTCTTCTACAATGCGAACCGCCTATGTTTCTGGGTTTTATCAGGTAGACCCGTAAAAAAATTGCGCCGCTTCGCGGCGCTAAATAACAAATACCTTTTTCCTTTTTCGATATCCAAAGAAGTCGAAAAAACTAAACACAAATTAAAATAAAAAATATAAAAAAACGTGTGGTTGCAAAATAAAGTGGACCAAATCCGGGAAGAAATTCGAAATTGGTGGTAGGTAAGGTCCGCTAAAAATTGTTTGCCCCCCCCCCCCAAACGGCCGGCTGGATCCACCCTTGGTTTCCATGGACTGCGTGGTACTGCAATTATATCAGCTGTTCTGACGGACCAAAGGCAAATATACTGCAGCGCAGCATGTAGAGGCATTGCGGAACAGTATACCGCAGCATGTAGAGGCATTGCGGAACAGTATACCGCAGCATGTAGAGGCATTGCGGAACAGTATACCTTAGTATCTGGCAGAATAGGGCGACTCTTCTCTTCGTGCCGTCTACGTAGTACGTGAGGAAGCGATCCTGACATCATTACAGAGGAGGCGTGCTGAAGCACTCACCAGCTCTTCCGTCAACGGCAGGAAAATTTACAAATAAGCGGCACGATACGACCGTAGCCATGGTCTTCATACGCTGGACTTTCTTCGCAAGTACTAAATGAACGTGCTGACAATTTGCACACAAAAGCTTTGAAGTCTTAAAAGCATCGTATCTAAGTTCGAAATGCTCAGCTGCGTTGACTTATTTAGGAGCAGCGGACGCCGACGTACAACCCTGCAGGACCTTTTTTAACCGGCGCTTGACGACTGCAGGGTCTCAGCCGAACACCGGGTGGCAAATATTGACCGGGTGGCAAATATTGCTCCCTCGTTATCTCATTCTCCGGAGCCAATGATCACAGCGTATTTCATTTTCCGGAGTCAATGATCGCAGCGGATCTCATTCTCATGAGTCAATGATCGCAGCGTATCTCATTCTCCGAAGCCAATGATCACAGCGTATCTCATTCTCCGAAGCCAATGATCGCAGCGTATCGCAGCGTATATTTATAGCCCCCCCTCCCGTTATTCTGCAATATCTCCTAAACCAACGTAGGTATCGTGCCCAAACTTTCAGTACCTTGTCCCAGATCAATTTGACACATGCTACCTGATGAAAAAAGACGATGCTATGATAGGGCAACCGGAAATGACGTCAGAGTGACGTCATGTTCTGCGGGTTTTGTTGAAAAATGAGGGTTTGCGGGAAACGCTGCCAAAAAAGTACAACGTGTTTAAAGATAAACTAATCGTAACCACCAAACACAGGTAATAAGTTGGGCTATCAGACTGCTATCTCGGATTTTCGAAAAATCATGAAATTCAAAATTTTGAGAAATCTAAAGACATTTTTTTCGTTTTTTGAAATTTTTCAAAAAAGTTCGAATTTTCAAAAAACCGGAATATATGTAATTTAGTTGATCCCAATGATTGTGTGTAAAAAGTTTTAAGTAAATATTTTCAAAAATGACTGAGTGACAGCCTTTCAAAGACAAAATTAGACCACATTTACTGTGTAACAATAAGCAAAAAAGTGCCATTTCCGTTTTTGCTTTTTCTCTTCAATTTGTATGGTAAAAACACATGTTCTAGGCCAATTTTTCCGCGTCTAATCGATAAACGAACCCATAAACAATTGTGTTACAACTCCTACTGACGTAATCTTTCATTTGACCTCGTGACCTCCGGATGACCTTGAACATTGACCCAAGTCAAAATTAGCTTGTAATGGGTAATAAGAAGTTGTCCAGATACACGAATCATCCGATTTACCCACTTATTCATGCGTTATAAAACTGAGTTTTTGAGCGACAATGCCGACCACCGGACTTTGATAGGCCGGTTCAACATTTTGTATTTGACGGTGACCTGTGGACGTCATAGGTGACCCTGAGGAATGACAATATTAGGTTTCTCGAAAATTTGATCAGGGCTATCGAAATGCGTTCGAATTTTTTTAAGATCAGCCCCAGTAGTTTTCGGAGATCAAGAGGGGGGGCTAATAAATAGCCCCCCCCCCCAGTAACTCGCGTTATGAAATATACCCCAGTAACTCGTGGGTTAAATCTTCCTCCATATTTGGAAAGCACATTTGAGTAAGAACCTTCCGCTTGGGTCCCAACCCAATAACGGAATTGTATTGGTATGTATGTGCTATGTGCATTGTGCATTAGGACAGGCCGAATACATACGCAAAATGTAAAATCTTGGTTTTTAATTTTGCTTCACTGTTTTTCTAATGTAAAATTGAAATCTTAGTCGATTTGTCACGGCATTTTTTCGATCAAAGCAGATCATCACTACCAAAATCGCACATTTGTATTTGCTTGTTGTTTTCTATACAGGACTATGGCGAAATCATGGCACCGGTCTTTTGAAAGCAGGTTAATGCATAGGCAACGCGATATTGCAGTTGAGTTGTTGTTGGAGAACGTTCTCATTTGGTTTCGGGGTCACTGAATCAGGATATGCCGTAATTTTTAACCTACCACTAACCACTTTGCCAGGGGAAGTTGCCGTTGACCCTCTGTAGGACATCACATCACATCATCACAGCTTACCGACTAGAAAGTTGCCAGCATGTCCTTCTTGCTAAAGAAGGCTGAAATGACCCCCCTTTACTGAGTTTTGGACCCGATGTACCCGTCCCTAGCCTCCTGTCCGCACACCTTTGCTGTCTTTTCGGTGGCCAGCTTCACACAACTCTCGATGAATTGCGTGTGACTGCGGAGTTTGGGAGACACGTAGGGCTTGTCAGCAGAGCATTTGATGTCCTCCCTCGCGATCCTTATCCTCATCTTGCCTGAGCTGTCCACTACCCTCGTCCTGGTGCGAGGCTCCTTGTAGCCATCAGTGGTGGTCGCAGGGGAGGGCAGTTTTCAGACCATGCCCCCCAAAGGCATATGAGGGGGCAACATATATGTTGGCCTTCCACAAAGTAACTGGTGGGCCGAAGGCCCGCTTGGGCTCCAGGTCAGAATGGGCCCTCTAGAGGTCAGAGAGAATATACTGGAAGCCAGAGAAGCTCAATTGAATGTCATAATAGCCACTGGAGGCTAAAGTGAGTCCTATCGAGGCCAAAGTGGGCCCTCTGGAGACCAAAGTGGGCCGCATGTAGGTCGCAGGGGGCAATGGTATCCAGAGGGTTCACTCCGGCTTCCAGAGGACCGTCTGGAGACCTGAGAGGGTTCCCCGAAGGTCGGAGAGGGTCCTCCGAAGGTGGGAGAGGGTCTTCTGAGACCGAAGGGACCCTCTGAAGGCCAAAGATGTCCTCTGAAGGTCAAAAAGGCCACTGGAAAACCAAATGGGCCCTCTTAAGTCCAAATGGGACATCTGAAGGCCAAAGAGGCCTTCTATTTTCTAAAAAATGCAGGTCAGAATGTTCCCTTTGAAGTTTAGAGTGGGCCCTCTGTAAGCCAGAGTGGGCGAACTAGAGGCCATTTTGTAAGCATTGTATTACAAAGTACAGCAATCGAAGCCACGAACTTCAAAACTGGCGTAAATTCTCCTTTTAAGACAGAATAAACCACGAATGAAACCGACAACCGTCTGTTATTGCTAAGGAATTATATCATATCAGATATCATCAACTACGAGTTAGCATATCCGCACTTCAAGTTCAGCCAGTATAATCCTCCGATCCGTTCACCCCTCACACAGACCAAACATTCTCAGTCGTCTCCCCCGACCAGCCACTCCTCTACACGGGAGTGGCTCGCAGACGGTAGCTTTCATACCAGTAGAACTTCGTAAACACCACAACAAAGGGAACCAGCCGCACCGCCAACCGTTTTTAGGAGGCCAGAGTTGGCGTTCTGGAAGCATAATTGGATCTTCTGGAGGACTGAGTGAGCTTTCTGGAAGCCTTCTGTCATAAAAAGGACTGAGTGAGCTCCCTCTGGAGGTCACAGTGAGTCATCTGGAGGCAGGAGTGGGCCCTCTGGAGGAAGAGGCCACATGGAGTCCTTCCTCTGGAGGCGGGAGTGGGCCCTCTGAAGGTCAGAGTGGGCCCTTTCAAAGCGAGAATGGCCATCGTGAACAGATTGGGGCCTCTGAAGGCCAAAGGGCCTTTGAAAGCGATAATCGGCCCTCGCAGGTCATGTTAAAAGTCTTTAACCCTCGCCCGGGTAGGAGGGGTGGATGCCACTCCCTCGTTTTTCTTTCCAAATAACTCACGTAGTTTGTAACCGATCGTGATGAAACTTGCAGTACCCTACTTTTGAACAATTTGACACTTACTTTGAAAATTTTGAACTTCCAACTTTCATGACCCGTGACCTTTGAGTCATTATCTGTTTCTCAAGGTCATGTCAGGCAAAACTGGCGTTCCGTAGTATCGATCTTTGTTACATGTTTAGTTTCCGAGTTTCTGACGTTCAGGAGCAAATGCAAAGGTGTTTTTAGGTGACAGGTGTGACGTCTTCGGAGAATGTGACCTCGACTGACCTTTTCTGAGGTCAACCGAGGTCACTGACCTCGAATGGCCTCCGATGACTTTTTGGGCTTCTGGTCGCTTTTAAGACAGTTTTTGACGCTGATTTCAAATATTAGAGCCATTTGACATGTTTCACTGGGGTCATGTGCTTACCAAGGTAAAACTAGCCCAGCTAACAATTTGACGTTGTCGCTACGTTGTGACAAGGTTGTAACACAAGTACAAAACGTTGTGATAGTGTAATTTTGTAGACCCAGGACGTTGCCATAACTTACCTGTAACGCCACAAAAGTGTAAACAACGTTACTTTGTACAAGCATAGCTAACGTGACTTACGTGGTCGATCATTAATCTTAGTAGGATGGTGAATATGCTCAATTTATATAATTGTACCACATTCCGAGCTGTTCTTCCCATCTTCCCAAGTTAGTAGAAAAACGTTGTGACATCGAGACGATAAAACGTTGCTGTAACATTTAACAGCGACGTTTACACAACTTTGTCTTCACACCATTCATGACGTTGTTGCAACGTTGTTAAAACGTAAAACTCCATCTTGATTTTTCACAACGTTGTTGCAACGGCATCTGTTACCTGGGAGGTCACTGACCTCAGATGACTTGACATGACCTTTTTCGAATCTAGTAGTTATTAGGTAATTTTTACGCGGATTTCAAATTTTGCATGTATTAACCCTATTACTGTCGGGGGGGGGGGGCGAATCGGCTCCCCTTGAGTTTTGCGTACAGTTCATCTTCCATAACTCAACCCACAATCCTCAATTGCTGATCGTTCTATTAGTTTCAATTGTGCTATCGAATGGTGTACTTTTTTCCCAAATTAAATCATTAGGAGGGGGTCCAAGACAGTTTTTAGGGGGCGTATTCGGCCTTTTTGACACAAAACCTGTGCATGGTTAAGCACTCGTGGAGAGTTGTGTGTTAAAGAGAAGTGTTAGAGAAAACAGACATCGGTAGAGAATTGATTGTTCTTTCAGATGGCAATCTTTAAATTTCAAAATTTTGAATTTAAAATCCGAAAAACTTGGAAAAACTTTTTTTTCACAAAATGATAAAAAAATCATGACGTTTAAAAAAACGGAATATATGTTAGAGAAAACTTGCTAATTAATATGTTTTAAAAGTTTCAGGGTGAAATATAAATATTTGATGGCCTGATGTCAGGTCAAATGCTAACCTTCCAATATAAATATATGGTGAAAAATGAAAAATGGTTTAACATATTGTATCAATCCAATTATTTCAATATGATGTAATATTAGACCCTTCTTGATGAACATATTAATTTTTCAGTCAGTGACCATTTGAAAGGTCATTCAAGGCCATGAACTTTTTTTATCAATAACTCGTGACATAAACATCATAAAGACTCGCAAATGGTCTCAAAACGTTTTTCTCGTCGATACGCATCTTTTGATATGCAGTTTGACCGAGTTATGTCACCTTGATCTTGACCTTGACCTTGACCCGGGGTCAAATTTTCAATTTGACAAAATTGGTACGATTAGAACCAAAATGACGAGAGAAACACGATGGTATCAAAATAAATGCTTTATATGTTTTAGATAACAAGTTATTAACGAACAAACTTTTGCTGAAAAACAGGTTTGTTAACATTTATTGACCTCTACAGCCCAAACCATTGACCTGAGTTCATGTCTGATGCCATAATGACAGAAGACAATTAAAACAGCTTTACAGTACTTTTTTCGGATTCCTCCTCCCAGCCAGCAATCCCGGTCCGATCCCTAACGGGATTTCCGGACTTCCACTCAGCCACCCCGTCGGGATCGATCGGGATCGGTCGGGAAATGAGACACTTCGTACGGCTGAAACGGTCCGGAAATTCCCCGATTGCCCGTACGGTCGCTTGGAAGTCCCGCCACGTTGGCCGGGACTTCCCAAGTGGCGTGTATTTGCCACGATGGCAAATACACCATCAACGTGCCATCCCAATCGGGATATCCCAACCTGCCCCGCCCGGCCGGTCCGGGAATAAATCTTCATTGGCATTGGTGCCATAGGCACGGTTATTTCACCAAACGACGTAACCAAACATCACCAGTGCTCAGGAACAGAGAACTGCCATAGTTCGTAGAAGTTAATTAAGGGATCGATTTTTTTTTCTAGGGAAAGACTGCTTCGGCCCGTTTTGATCATTACGCAGTCATGGAATGATCGAGAAAGTGTGAAGAGGGTCAAAATGGAACGTCGACCGGGCAACCAACCGATAGACAGGCCCTTCCCCGCATGACGAAGCTGCGAGGAGGGCCCACGCCATGGCGACGGCCACCGCTCCCGAGGACGGTTTGAGACCGCCACATGCTCGGTAGCCAGCAGCCACCATCGGTCATTGACCGGCAGTCGGGAAAATTAATTTAGATCTGGATGATCATTTTATTAATCAAAGCACACATATCATAAATGAATGTAAAAAACGAAGGTAGTTAGAGAGAACAAAGAGTAATAACGATGACAAATGATGAGCAATAAAGACAATGACGAGCGACACATGAGCAGCGTGGTACGAAAAATTGTATAAATGGTCGCGAGGATGATAGACAAATAAACGTCGATAAATAACAAGGACAATGAGCGCGCAGATGTACTTGCTGAAGCCATCTGGCGTTGAACCAAGGCACTGCTCCTTCGGCAGAGGCCGCATGGTGTGTGTCGCAGACGCTACAGTGTAATGGTCTTAAAGGGAATATAGCACCTTGGGAAAAGTATGTAGAATGATGGAGAAATGCCCTGATTACGGTCCTGGCATTCATTTTTGCGAAAAAAGTCAGAATTTGTTGTAATTTGAAAAATATAATATGTTACATTTGACTCACACCAATCCCTTGCGTCAACACCAAAGCGATGTTGTGACGTCACCAAGAAGGCTGACAGCTTGCTGTGCCTGCCACCGCACGAATGTGCACCGGTACGTGAATACGCGACTGGCTTGGTCGACCGGCGCTCGCTCGCGCCGGGTAGGGACGTGGGGCACGCATACGTGAACAGGTGGAGTAAATACTTATGACGTATGCAAACAACGTCACTAAAAATTTGTAATAGGCGCCAAATCCGAAACATTTGGATGCTGGTTTTCTTATTTATTAGTATTTCTATGAAAAAAACAAATGCCCCAACGGTTTTTGCGTTCAAAACTCAGCAACTAGGGTCGTTTGGAAGGAAAAATTCAGATTAGAGTTTACGCTACACGCCGAACAATCTGGCTATCCAGTTAAAAACTAATGTTAAAGTGCTATATTCCTTTAAGCGATTACATAATCAAAGCGTAGTATAAATACAACGGTCTTATGCGATTACATAATGTCACTACAATGCCCAGGATCGCTATGACCCACCAGGGCCTTATCATGGCAAAACTTGGGTGAATGATTGCGCATTGCCGAGGGACCGGACTGGGGGAGGATCTTCTTTCAGTGCATCTACCTTCGGCCCCTTTGAAACATATTACGGATTTTATAATGTATGTCTCTACAGCAGGACTGAAGTCAGGACCACGTTATTTTGGTCAAGTCCATATAGCCCTTACGAAATCGGCCGATGCGTCCCTGCCAATAAGGTTATAAAGCCGCGATCGTAGGAGGTCTGATCTTCTTACGTTCCCACGGTACTTCCCAATTCAACAATTTGAAAAACAATGAAATCCCAAGCCGTTCCAAGTTGGATTTGTTTACGGGATTTCCCAATCATAGCACTGATGAAAAGATTCAAGAGGTCGAAAATCCCAACTACCCAATCCGCCACCCAGTCCTGATCCAGAAAATCTGGGAAAGCCAAAAGTGCATAACCCGGTTGGAAAAGGTGGATTACAATACTCTTCCCAATCTTGACCCAATCTTACCCAAGCAAATTGCTGCTGGGCCTAACTGCCATAGTCCGAGATAATGGCAAGTTCCCTGAAAATAATCATGTTTTGACAAATATGACTTTGATGACGTCATTGAGCTTGAAATCATTGTGACCCAAGGTCACCAAAATACTTGACAACAAGAAGTTTCATGTGTCGACCCTAATCCACAATTCCAAGTTTCATGTTCCAAGCTGCCCTCTTATGGCAGCCGAGATCTGAAGGGGGGCCGAATAAGCCCCGCCCCCGACAGATTTTTATACTTTGTATCCCTCCAGGAATAGGGTTAAGCATAATAAGATATTCTTTTATCTTTTTGGTTCAATCAGTATTCAAGTTTCACACATTTATGATTTGTGACATTTTGGTCTTTGACATGACCTCAGAGGTCATCTATTGACCCAGGACCTTAAAATGGTATGTCAATGGCTTCCTCTCGTCACAAGCAGCACGCTCGTTTTTTAATCGAAGCTCTAGCTTGATTAGGGGCGAAACGCCAGGGGGTCGTACCACCCCCTACCTGGACACGCAGTGAATTTGCCCTACCCGGGCGATACCCCTATTAGTGGCAGGGGCAGATTCTGCCCACCCTCATGCTTTTTTCTTGGATATCTCCGAAACGGCTGAGAGAAGGCTCATTCAATTTTGGGACTTCTTCTCAAGTTGATTTTCATATCTGGAGTCAAAGTTGTGAGTTTCTGACTTGAACAGAGGCGGTTCCATGGCCCAGTTGTGGGGAAATTTTTCGGCGACATTTGACGAAAATACGGGAATGCTATCTTCACTTCTTCCTAACTGTCTCAAGTATGAAGAAGCTGCATAGGCTTACGGTGATTTCAATAAGTTGAAATTAGTTGATGTTAATAATATACAACAATGTTTTATAGCAGAGGCGGTTTCAGGTAGTTACTTGAAAAGAGGAGGTTTTCAAGAAGTATGAAACGCCTAGCTGGCAGTCAATAAAGCTATGCAGGGTGCGTTTATATCTATGAAGATGCTAAAGATAGTTTCTCCTTCTATTATTTGCATAATTTATTACATCTTGAGTTTCAAAGACGTGTTCAGGCACAGAAAAAGGGGGTTGACTAGCATGGTGTTTACTATATGCCAGCGATTACGGCGCAATAAACATATAGTTGAGAAGGACTAATGCAAATATTAGGCCAGGAGAGGGAATGAAGACATTTTATGGCAGAAGCACGCTCAGGAATTGAAAAAAGGGGGCTTATTATTGCAAGGAAACTATGATGCATTGCATGCATACAATGACAGAACATACTGCAGTTTTCAGATGAAAAGCGCACCAGAGGGCCCTCTTTGAAACAGTATAGGATAAAAGGCGAGACCAGGTAGGGTAAAAAGTGGGTAACTAATGCGAATTGAAGATGCAAGTAAAATAGTCACTGATGACTAGTAAGTATTATATTAGCGGGAAATATTCCTATCAAAAGGTCTTGCGCCTCCCCAATTTGGATCCTGGATACGCTTATGATGAATTCCAACATTCAAAACGGAACTATATATGACCATTGTTAAGAAGTTGTACAAAATGATCATTTGTGCTGATACTTTATTGTTTTATTCAAAAGAAAAGTCAAAATATGCTAACTCGTTTCGATTAATAAATCAACAGCAGAGAATCATTACCTATATTGATTTGTTAATCGAAACGCGTTATAATATTTTGACTTTTTAATACAGTAATATACTGTTAACTCAAATGATCATTTTGTACAACCTCTTAACAATGAACAAGTTGCTGAACTTTCTCCAACTTCTATCATATCTATGACCAGTAGTGTAGATATTTATATTCCTTGGTAGCAGTATAACTGCGTTTAGTATTTTCTATATGTATATTTAGCCTCCCTTTTTCGGTAACCTGGCACCACCTACGGCACAAAAATATGCTTAATAACGGTTTCTTCTGGTGTAAAAATAACGAACCAATGCAAGCCATAAAAAACGATTGAATTACGCCTTTACTTCACCCCCAAATTCAGTGACCTACACACGCCTATGATGTTTGAATTTTCAAAAATCGTCATCTTATATCAATTTCCTACTCAATATCTATCGATATCTATTAGTTGCGTTAAAATCGGTTGATAAACATGGCAGCTGTGTTGGATCAAAAATACCTATAATTTTTATATTTTTGCGCCCGTTGTTCCCTATTAAAAATGTATTAAATTCATGTTTTTAGAAATGTAGATCGTGTTGCAGGAAAGCGGAAACCGTTTGATTTTTTGTAATCGGACTGGTAGATCTTGAGATCTCCGGGGGGCAGAGTATGCTCCCCCCTCACGGTGCCCCGAAAGACGGTAAATAACTTTTGAAAATACCCACCGCCAAATTTTGTACGATCTGATCAAAATGCATGGGAAATCGCGGATGGTGTGCTTCTCGAAATCTGGAAAATGGCACTTTTGAGTTAATAAACCACTTTTATAAATCAAATTAACGTATTTTTATATAACATTTTGCAAGATTAGTTACTCTATATAACGAAAAAGTTTCGAATTCAACAAACGTTGCCATATTCTGAAGCTTGTTAATTATCTTTTCAGATATCCCAAAGTTATGCTGATAATTGTTTGAAAACATGCCATGATACATCGGCTTGAAAGACTTATAGGGTAAATAACTGCGTTGACGGCGCCTGGCGCAAATGTTTGCTCACAACGCGCGGTACCCATTATTACCTGCACATACATAATAGCATGGATATAGGACAGAATCCTAAAATTAAAATATGTCTTCTGTGTCAGAATTCGAGCAAAATAAAGACCATGAAAGGGGAACATTATGTAGAAGAGGGTAACAATTGTGTAAGAAAATTATAAAATACCTATTTCTGTATTGAATATGAAAAACAGTTGTTTTTCGCTGAAATCATATAATTGTAGTCAATATTAATGTGAGAATTAATATAAATTTCACGATTTGGAAATTTGGCAAATTCACTCCTTAAATGGGGAGTAAGAGTGGAAAGCTATTCACATTCGATTGTCATTTCCNTGCCTAAGAGAGTGGTCTCTTGAGAAGAAGTGGATTACGAGAGTCTGAGTTCTCCTGCTATCGGTCGGCCACTGAGTGAAGCCGCCGCGGTTGAGAGCGCGGTGGCTGCACGTCCGGCCAGGCCAGCCAGCTGGGCATCGCCACCCATATCGACGTCCAGCTGGGCCGCGGCGGGTAGATGGTGACGACAGAGACCGACCGGCGGCGGTGGTGAGATGGTGAGATGTGATGGTCAGCCGGCGGTCAGATGGTGAGATGTGATGGGAGCCAGGAGCCGGTCAGCTGGCGGCCGATCAGCTGACCTGCTGAGCCTAATGAAGGTGGCGACGGCTGCCAATACTAGCAAATCACCCACTGGTAAAGCAGATCTGTCAGCCTGTCGAGCCGTAGCCACAAACCAAGGCTGATATCACAGCTGACCTTCAGCGGATCACAGCAGACCACAGCTGGCCTCCAGCTGACCACAGCTGACCTCCCGTGGATCACAGCTGACCCTCGTGTCCGTGAATCACAGCTGAACTCGAGGGTCAGACGGGATGCACAGCACAATCGGATGTCAGGACTGGCCAGATGGCGCAAAACTGCGGCGAGACGGCACTCTGCCTCAGGGTGTACATTTGCAGGCACTTATAGCACAAAAAGAGAGACTGGCAGAACCGTCTGGCCTCATCAAAGCCTGCAGGATCACCACGCAGCGATAACATCGCAAGCACCATACAAACAAGTCCCGTTGGTCTTGACAAGATCAGGCTCAGGACGTATAATGGCCCCATCAGCCCAGACACAAAATTTGTCAGAAGCGACAGCCGACCTGCACCCGTGAATGGTAGAGTCAAGACACCATCTCTGTCATTCAACCGTGGGCCAAAAACATCAGCCGGTCTCACTAGGGGAGCACTAGGTTTGGCGTGGCTAGGGGCGAGACCTGCCGCCCAGGCGTCAGCAAACCCACCCACATCCAGCATTGTTTCTGCTCCGCATCGGTTAGTAACCCTACTGCCTTCCATGTATCTGCATGGAGCCTCAAGGAGCAGCTGCCGAGCGCACGCAGGTTAGCTCCTCTAAGGTCATGGGAGCTGAGGGCCGTACGACAGGCCGGCCATCATCGTGACATTGCTCTCTCAACCAGCACCCTCGGGCCACTCAGCACATGAGCGCTTCAACGCACACACACCCCCACAGACCAGCACAGCACCTAGGTGTCACGGAGAGACAGCGGCGTCGGCGCGTCTCGACCGGCTGCCGCGGCGCCACTGGCACCCGCCGGACGCCGGACCCCGCACCGCGCGGCGGCGGCGGCGGCGCTCGGCCGGCGCTGGCGGGCGGCGCTCGGGCGGGGGCGGCACGTGGCTCTAGCGGGGCGGCGGGCCGTGTCGAAGCCGACAGCGGCACATGGCCGACACGGAAGCTCGCTGCCGGCGTCGACAGGCCGTCACTCAGCCCGGATCACCGCCGTGTTCCTGGACAGAGCAACAAGAGCTCAGGCGCACCACCGCGTCGCCGCCACCTCCGCCGCGCTGCTGCTATAGCCGCTAGGGGCGCTAGTATCGCTGCAAACAGCGGTAATTGCTGCTCGCTGCAAAAAGCCAGAGGAAAGTGGATTATTGCAGCGCAAACAATTGAGAGATAAAGCGCGATACAAGTAGAGCATTTCGCCCAACCTTCAGAGGGTTAAATAACTTGCATTCGATACAAAAATAGCGTATCAGTTTTACTTTTAAACTTGTGCAAAATCAGTCGCTTCTTAATTTGTTTAACCTTGGGTCGCCGACAAATTTAGCACCTGCACGTTGCAAAGTACGTCACTAGCTCAGCCGCGGGGCGCGGCACGAGAGGGAGGGCCCGCAGCGGGGCGCACCAGACCCGGATGCGCCACGCACTCCCCTGGATGCAGCGCATAACCGGCCAGAGGTGATGACGAAACGTGCATCGGTATCAGAGCGTGGCTGGTCTCCTCACCACGGAGATGTTACCTGTCAGCCGCCGGGAGCGAGACACGATACCAGATCAAACGGACGCACGGGCGCACGGCAGGCGCCAGGGGAGGGGGAGGCTAGAAGAGAGGGCGAGAGCTCCGAGAGGAAACCCCGGCAGCGGCCAGGGGGAGGGGGGGGGACTAGAAGAGACTCCGAGAGGCTCCGAGAGGAAAAGCCGGCAGCGGCGGAGAGCAGCGCAGATGAAGAAACAATGCTCCCAGCGGTAGACAGATGAGCCCGTCGAGAAACAAAGACCCGCGCCGGCGGCGATGGAGAAAAACAGCTTACGGTCGTCAGTGCGGCCCGCTGGCGGCCGCCACAAACACCGCTGCCGCAGCCAGCCGTGATGAGTCTGGAAGAAAGACAGAGCTGCCGCGTATCACACTCGACTGAGCTGCGACAGCTCGGCGACCGGCCAGCGGAGGCGGACACTGAGACCGCCGCCCCCGCCGCCGCGTCGGATAGTATCACAGAGACATAGAGGAATGGAGGAGCAGAGCGGAAGAGAGGCAGCGGCAGGTAAAGTAGAGGGTGAGGCGGAGAGACAGAGAAGGAGGCAAATAAGAAGTCAGATGGGCACATGAGTCATGAGGCATAAGAGGAATAGGAGGCAGAGAAGTGGGGAAGGCAAAGGATTCAGAGAAGACTGCGGCACCTACTGATAGGCAGAGAAGTACTAGAAGCAGAGGAGCAAGAAAGCCAGAGGCGGAGGCAATTAAGTAGGAGAAGGAAGGGACAGAGCTGGCGAAGGAGGAGAAGGAAGAGACAGACCAGGCAGAGGAGGAAAAGGCGGATAAGCAGTGAAGACAAAGGCAGAGGAACGAGGCGGAAGAGAAGGCCCACCGGCCGCTGTCCTCTCTCGGCGGCACCCCCCACTGACCTTACGAGTCATTAGAGCCGACAGCAAGGCAAACAAGGGAACGACTCGCTGCCGGGGCCGTCACGAGATGTCACTGGGCACGGGCATGGGCACGGGCACGGCCCGGCCGGCCCGGCGGCGCCGGCGGAGAGCTAATAAGGCACCCGCCATTTCAGCTGAGTCCAGCCAGGCTCAGCACACGTGGCGGGGTCGAGCGAGGTCGAGCAGGGGAGTCGAGCCGGGGTCGAGTCAGGGAGTTCAGCCGGGGTTGAGTCAGGAAATCCACAGATGAGATGGGTGGAATCGAGTCATCAAGAAGTCCAGCCAGGGTTGAGTCAAGGACTCAGGAGTCGCGATCGATTTAAGGAGTCCACCTGGGGTTCAGCCAGGGAGTCGAGCCGGGGTCAAGGACTTTAGCCGCGGTCGAGTCATGGAGTCCAGCCGCGGTCGAACCAGCCGCCCCGAGACACCGACTTACGAGTCAGAGTCAGTGACTCGGCGAGTCCGCGAGTCCGCAAGTCAGCGACCCACGGAACTTCCGAGCAGCCACCGGACGTCTTAGACAGCACGTTAACGACCAATAACGAACGACAATGGCCCTGAAACAGGCGGCAGTGCCGGCGTGGTGCTGCCACACAGTGCTGCAGAAGGCTCGGCCACCACCTGGCCCAACGGGTGCACTGCGTAACGATCTCCGTCCAGAGTTCTGACGGCCCAACGGCCAACACACAGCGACTGCAGGCGCTACCCGTCAAATGACCACAGGGAAGACGGCCATTATAGCCGGGATGGGCCGGAGGAACTACGTGAGAGTTAATGTAACACTGGTCATGAAGAGGCAATAACTTTGAAGAGATGCAAGGCAGCTGCTCGCAGGCTAGCTTGAACAAGGCATTTATCTCGTCAAGAGCTACATATCAAACAGGCCGTATTCAGAATGATTTCGAATAGGACCCCGGCGGCGGCTGTGAGCTACCTAACCTATTATCCACCCGTGTTAATTAACTGTAACGAGCCCCGTCACTTCACCGCTCCGGCTATCTTCACGCCTGCCGATCACGCTCCCCGCGTGAGTCAAACTGTGCCCACCTGACGGATCACTTGTCACGCAGAGAGTGTCTGAACGGGCGCCGTATCGCTTCTGACCGGCGAGACACCATCCCGCGCCACCACGTCGATAACAATACGATCAGGCGGAGATAGGACGCCCGATTTACCGGCGATTCATAGCGGGACGTGACTGGAATACAATGGGGCGCAGGGAGAGTGATGGATGAGGCCAGTTAAGGTGTTCACTTTCAGGCGAATGCGTATAAAAACACACGGTGATTTATGCGAGCCATCAGGATTGATCCGCCTAACTAGTTTGGACTAAGCTGATGACATGCTCGGTGATTAGTGGAGACATCAGCGGAGGCTCGGGACAAGGCCACACTCAGACAGACGAGGGACCACAGACCCGGTCAGCCGGCCGCTCCCGTGTACACCGCTCCGATGACCCAGTTCCCGCCCCCTCCCCCACCGCTCCCCGTCCTCGGCCCCTATTCGCGGCTCATTTCCTAATCGATGGCTAATTATTACCATCGACGGCAGACAGACAGAACAGACAGACAGACAGACAGACAGACAGACAGAAAGACAAGACAGACAGACAGACAGACAGACAGACAGACAGACAGACAAAGACAGACCAGACAGACAGACAGACGACAGACAGACAGACAGACAGACAGACAGACAACAGACAGACAGACAGACAGACAGACAGACAGACAGACAGACAGACAGACCCAGACAGACAGACAGAAGACAGACAGACAGACAGACAGACAGACAGACAAGACAGACAGACAGAACAGACAGACAGACAGACGGGCTGACCGGAGGCTGGTCAGGGGCCGGTCTGACCGGACCAGAGACGGGGGACGCTGTGCCCCAGTGAGCCCGGCCGACCAGCTGAGTGATCGGCTCGCCAGCTGCTGTAGAACCGCCACAAAACGGCTCACAAACCAGGACCATGGACGTCGAAGGCAGGGGACACGTCTCCCCAACATTTTCAGATTTTAACATGGAAAGAATCGACTTCAGAATGCCCCCTCCCCCTCTAGCTTTCGGTAAACCGCGGCGCCCTTGAAAGAGATCACACGTGACACGTCATATTGACAGAGTCGTAATAACTACAGAACGCAAAGATGGCGGGTGGCTGGACGCAAAGTTGGACATGAAAGACCTCCCTCGCGCGTGGGGTTAACAAACCACAGTGCAGCCAGTCCAGCGACCTGAGTCAGTCCGGAGTCAATTCAGGATCAGTCTGGAGTCATTCTGCACTCGGTCTAGAGACCAGACCTCCCGAGATCACTCCGGAGCACCCACAGAAGTCACGCCCGTCAACCAGCTGAGTCAATGACGGCTACCACGCGTCTGAACTCAATACTGGGAACCAACACTGACCTTACGTGGCCCCTACCCCACCTCCGACCCAGCCACAGCCCGACTCAGCCCAGGCGACACCGGTAGACCAGACACATCCGACCCACTCTTCCACCCGCAGATCACTCCGATATATCGAAACCCGCACAGCACGCGTCACCCTTTTTTCCGGACCGGCGCGATACTTCGGCGGTGACAGTCGTGCGCGAATATTTCGCCTCGCGACCGATTTCTCTCGCTCTCCTGCCGTACGTTGAACCTGGCGAGTCGCCCGGCGACGGCGAGCCACGTGTCGCGACTGTCCTACATCCTCCCGAGGTGCGCATACTGAAGCTCCCCACACACACGCAGAGCGAGCGTGGGCGGGGGCGGCGGCGGCGGCGGCGGAGACCGGCCAGACCTGCCCCCCGCCGCGAGACCGGCACTGGTACCCGTTCCGACTCCCGCCGCTTCGTCAGCAGGCTGACCGGTTGGATGGCCGGTCTACACGAGGGAGGAGGCTCCGAGCAGCCGACACACGCTAAGCAAGAGGTAGTCACTTGCTGAGTTGAAACAGTGGAGCCACGCTTCCTACACTGAAAACAGTGCAGTAGGAGACCAGCGGACGCAGCCATACGGCGCCCGCAGTACCTTAGAGAAACTCATTTTTGCAGATTAGAGCATAGGGACGCTATAGCTGCTAAAATTACACGGTGTCAATAGCTTTAATATTTGTAATAGCATCTAAATAAATATGGAAATAGTAGCAGCAGCTAGCGAAAGCAGCAGCAGTGGCAGTAGGTCAGACCTCGGAGCGAGCTTCTCTCTGTATGCCGATGACTACACATTGGCCTGGGGAGTGACAGCCGCCGCTGCACGCGCCGCCCGTCCTCCAGTAGACAACAAGGCCAGCTACAACTCAGCGCAAGCCCGTCGCAACGGCGGACTATTAATGCACCGGCCCGCCCCCCCATCTGTCTGTCCTGGCCACCTGTCAGTCCACCGGCGGGGCGGGGATGGGGGCAGTGGCAGTGGCAGTGGCAGTGGCAGTGGCAGTGGCAGTGGCAGTGGCAGTGGCGGTGGCGGTGACGGTGGCGGTGGCGGTGGCGGTGGCGGTGGCGGTGGCGGTGGCGGTGGCGGTGGTGGCGGCAGTGGCGGTGGCGGTGGCGGTGGCGGTGGCGGTGGCGGTGGCGGTGGCGGCAGTGGCGGTGGCGGCGGTGGCGGCGGCGGCGGCGGCGGCGGGTGGCGGGTGGAGGCGGCGGTGGCAGACGACTCGGCCGCCACCGCGACAGTGTTTGCGCGGCCGCCTCTCCGCTAACATCATTACCATTGCCGGGCGGCGGCGCAGAGTGCTGTGGCGGAGGGTCATTGTCCCACGTGACGCTGTGGAGTGTCTTCGTCGGGCCGGTCCCACCGCAGACCACCACGGACCACCACAGACCACCGCCACAGCCGCAGAGCCTATGAACCCGCCTCTTGTCTGCGAGCCATCGTGTCAAAGTTCAAGGTTCCAAGTGGAAGAAATTGCAAGCCGGGCCGGTAATTTCGTCTCAGCATTTACCGCTCCACCCATAGTTTCATGGCTCCACCCACTGCATTTCGTGCCAGTCACGTGACCCATCGGCCTTTCTGGGGAACCATTCCTTGTTCGTTCCACCCCCCATACACGTTCTGTTGAAATGACTCTTGCCGGCAGCGGTCATCGTTCATTTTCCGATGCTCGTTTTGCTTAAATGACCCGCACTACTGGCAGTGGCCACTGGCCACTGGCCATCCACCACAATGACCGGGGCTAGCTCCGTTTGGTCGGGTCACGGGAAACATAGCTCGTCCAGCGATCGTGACTATGCGGCAGTGTTGCGGCGGTGTCGGCGGCGGGCGGACACCGGTCCAGATGGCGCCACGAGCGCTGCCTAGCCCTGGTGACAGTGGTGGCAGGCATGCGGCCTCACGGTGCCCACGGGCCGTCACCAACCGTCACAACGCCCACCATAGGCCAGACCAGCTATGGTAGCCCACTGCGTTGACCATAGGGCAATGTGGACAGGTGCCTCCAGAGCGGCAAGCAGGTGAGTCCGAAACCCGCCTATGCCTCTGGCTGCCGCACCGGTCCTGTTCCTGCGTCCGGGCATCGGCTTTTATAACTCCGCCGAGACACGCCTGGCTGGCAGCTTAATATAGCAGAGATACCGGGCTGAACGTCAATCATGATAGACGGCAGTGATGTGGTGCTCCATGTGTCGATGACGAGTAAATAAGACTATGTATTGCTGCGGCTACATGAACCCGGCTTTATCATCTGATTCGCGTGATAAAAATATGATAAATAGCATAACAGGGCTTAGTTAATTGAGGACGTTTTCCGACATGACATTTTCTTAGTTTATATTTTTGCATTATGCACAATTGTATAACAACTTTAAACTTATTGCATTGGGAAATTGTACGCACCAAATAGTACAAAACAATTAATCACAAACCAACTACCAGGTCCATCCGTACAAGCTGGAAACAGATTACCAAGTGCCCCCCCCCCCCACACACACACACACTTCAGGCCCAATGGATACCACCTGACAACAGCAGCCACGTCCCGCATCCACCACCAGCCGCAGTTGCCACTGCCAGTCACTGCTAACCAGCCACTGCTGTCTGGTGTTGTCTGGTGTTGTCTGGTGTTGTCTGGTGCTGTCTGGTGTTGTCTGGTGTTGTCTGGTGCTGGTATGGGTGGTTGTCTGGTGTTCTGTCTGGTGCTGTCTGGTGCTGTCCTGGTGTTGTCTGGTGTTGTCTGGGTGTCTCGTCGCTGCGTGTTGTCTGGTGCTGTCTGGTGTTGTCTCGGTGTGTCTGGTGTTGTTGGTCGCTGTCTGCGCTGTTGGTCTGTGCTGCTCCTGGTGCTGTGTGTCTGGTGTCTGTTTCTGGTGTTAGTATGGTAGCTGTCTGGTGCTGGTGCTGGTGTTGTTGGGTTGGGTGTTGATCTGGCTGCTCGTCTGTGTTGTTGGTCCTGGTCGTTGCGTCCTGGTGACTTGCTCTGGCTGTGTGTCTGGTGCATGTCTGGTGTGTCTCGTCTGGTCTGGCTGCTGTGGTGGGTGTTGTCTGGTGGCTGTCTGGTGTCTGTCTGGTTTGCTCTGCCGTGCTTTGGTTCTGTTTGATCTGGTGCTGGTCTGGTGTTGTCTGTCTGTCGGCCGCCACAGCCGGAGGGACGCCCGACACGCGTGACGTACTAGTATCCGGCAGCGGAGACAGAACGGCCAGGTCGACGAGCAATGTCCGGCACGGCAGCACGACCGGCACGGCAGTACTGCACCCCGCCAGCACAGCGGCCAGCCGGGGGCACCCGGCGGTCGGCAGACAATGTCTCGCTTAACTGATGTCTCGCTGATGTCTGCAGGACGGTGTCTGACGCCGCCCCTATGTCTGCAGACCGGTGTTTGAAGCAGTCCTAATGTCTGCAGCTCCATGTCGAACGCCGCTATGATGGCTGAGTCTCATGTCCGACGCCGTTATACTGTTCACAGACCGGTGTTTGACGCAGTGTCCGGCCGCCCCTAAATGGGATAGCACGGGGTTTCGTCGAGCTCGGTGCGCGCAGATGCGCTCCGGTGGGCTGTTGGGTGGGCTGTTGGGTGGGCTGTTGGGTGGGCTCTCGGGTGTGCTGTTGGGTGGGCTCTCGGGTAGGCTATGGTGAGTCGGGTGAGTCGCATGGGTTCGGATGGGCCCTTGGATAGTCTCCAGTGGGCCCTCGGGTAGTCTTAGGTGGCTCTGGTAGTCTAGGATAGTTAGGACGATTTCTGGTAGTTTCAGGTAAGCTTGGATGGGCTCTGATGGTCTCCCGGACAGTTTCGGGCGGGCCCTCGAGCAGACTGGCTAGCTTGGGTGACGTCACACACCACTGATGACGTTACAACTGTGACGTCAGCGATGACAGCAGCATCTCGGAGCCGCAGACAGGAACAGATGGGCGTCTGAGTGAGGCCAATCAGCCATCCCCGCCGCTCAGTAAGGTTCCCCCAGCCCAGTGCAGGGCTGCAGCAGACGAGGCTCACAGCCTCTGAGCTCTGAAGCTTCGGGCCACGTCAGCGACGCAAACGCTACGTACGCAAGCGACGCAAACGCTTGTCATGTCCACGCACCCATCCTCTGCGAGCACTGGGCAGTGGTACGAGATTGGGGAGCTCTCCGGCTCATTGGCACAGAAGACAAAAAACGACAAGGTCAAGCATTTGCGAAACATGCAGGAAATGATGAAACTAAACTGAATGCCGTTAACTTTTTTCGTCGGATCTTTCAACAACAATTACAAATATTTTTCGCCTTCACACCTTGTCGAAACTGGTAATCAGTCTTACTTTACTTTCCCTCTACTGAATCCCATGTTATCTGGGAGATGATCAATAAGCAATGACGTACTCTTGTTTCTGTATATATTTGAACTAACAACTTTTCTAAACTATGTATGTTCTCTCCATCCAAGTCTCCATATATGGCATGAGTCCATGACTGATGACGCTATGAACATACTGAATACTAACTGATGGCCCTATGGACACACTACAGACCGAACCGACTGACACACTATAGGACGACACACTACAGACCGACTGATGACCACTGACATACCACCGGTTAGTGTGACAGGCAGCCACTCTGCTGCAGCCGCTCCTCAGACCCCCAGACAGCCGGAGCCTATGGACGACACACTACAGACCGACTCTCCACCGCAGCCGCTCCTCAGGCCCTCAGACAGCCGGAGCCAGGCGCGGCACGGCGGCGCCGCGCTCCATGCACACAACCAATACCACGGCATAATCTGACAGGACATCAGCCACCAGCGAGCCGAGAGAGCTCCGTGCGCTCCGCGGTGTGGTTCGGCCCAGGCCTGGCGCGGTGTCGTGCGGTCGGTCCACAGCTGCGCAGCGCGGTGCAGTGCGAGTCCGGACATTCCGGTCCCAGCCCGGACCGCAGCGGGTCTGCCGTCTGACCCACACTGTACCCCACAGCAGAGGATCTGTTCGGTTGGCGGCTGCCGCGCAGTACCCCAAACACACCCACATTCGGGACGCGCAGTACACACCCACATTCGGGATCGGCGGCTGCCGGGCTCCCGGTCGGGGCCCGAGTTGGGCCCCGCTGGCCTCCTCGGGTCCGCTGGCCTCCGATGAGGACACCTCGCCAGCAGTGGACGGAGCGCACGGCATCACCCGGCGCAGCGCAGCAGCCGGTCCTGAATGACGGACTCCTGACGTCAGATCGTATCCTGACATCGGAACTCGGGCCGAGTTCCGGCAGACCGTCCGTGCCGCTCCGGCGCAGTTCCTTCTGCTGTCCCGGCTGACGGCGGCTCACGGTGACTCACGGCGACTCACGGAGACTCACGGCGGCTCACGGTGACTCACGGTGACTCACGGCGACTCACGGTGACTCACGGTGACTCACGGCGACTCACGGTGACTCACGGCGACTCACGGCGACTCACGGCGACTCACGGCGACTCACGGTGACTCACGGTGACTCACGGTGTGCTCGTGACTCACGGTGAGCGTCACGGTGACTCACGGTGACTCACGGTGACTCACGGCGACTCGCGGAGACTCACGGCGACTCGCGGAGACTCACAGCAGCTCATGGCGGCTCACGAGGCACATGCTGGTTCGGTGTCTGCCCAGCAGCAGCCGGCCGCGAAGCTCAGTGGCATTTCCTGCCTGTTTCGAGTCCGTCTGCTATCTGAGACGTCCGAAGGCCACAGTGATGTCACCAGACGCCCAGCAAGACAAACAATCCGGGCCCAGCTGATCCAGCTGTTATGCCCGACACGACCATACAACATGAGCACAATGACTGGGAGCTGAGGCACTACTCAGCAGCCATAAGCTCAACACTCGGCGGCATTCTCGCCAGCTCATCATAACTCAGCAAATCGCGGGGAAATCGTGAGGATTCGGATCGCAGAAGCTCAGAGCGTTTAATTTGCTCACTTTGCACATTAGCGATGATTGGATTTAATGGGTCCCGCGACTGTCAAGGACATGCTGCGCTCACGACTTCAGCTTGATCGTTCTTCCCACCGGTCTCCACAGCCGTGTGTCGTCTTTCTGTGGTGTTTGGGCGCTTTAACACGCGCACTGGAGAGGGGTATGTTACTAACACGCACTGGAGGGGGGGGGGCACTTTATGTGCCGCGCTCGTGAGATCTCGAAGTATTGATAGCTAGACGTTAAAACTTTTCAGGGTAGGAGTTCTGGATGATCTACATTCTCGTGAAACTTTGTGACCGCTTAGGTCAAATATTCTTAAAGTCAAAACGAGGTCATCGAAGGTCAAATGCGGGCCAAAGGTCACCTCTTTGAGGATTTAGCTTCATGTGACGTCACAGGTTCAACTGCAATGTTTGTTGTGTGGATGTAAGATCGACACTGGCTACCATAATGGCGTTTGAATCTGTCCGATCTGACGTTGTTCGGAATGTATCGCTTCGCCGACCTCGATCTGGCCGCCATTTTGGATCGAGAGACTCAAAACTGCGAGAAAATTTGCCGACCTTTAGATTTTTACGTAAAACGATCCGCTATTGTGTTGCCGTAAATGTCGCCTCAAACTTACCGCCTGCGCTGCTTCGTTTTGATAATTTCACGAAAATACATTTGGGGGCACAAAAGTTGCCCCCCCCCTCGTGTCGTTTAACGTGTCCGAAATGCGTTCTCCACGTACGCGGACGACACCGCCTACCGTCTCTCTCCGCTCCTCCTCGTACCCCACCGTCTACCGTCCACCGTCCACCGTCCACCGTCCACCGTCCACCGTCCACCGTCCACCGTCCACCGTCCACCATATCCACAATTGGCCTCCCCAGACGACACACGTGACCGCGCCGCTGGCTGAGCCGCTCTGTATCATCCCGTCAGCCTCAGGGCTAACCATCGCGCCATCGCGCCGCCGCAAGGCGTCGGGACGGTCAATGGACCGTACCAGACACCAGCACAGAGGGCAGGCAATTAGGACCACCTCGCGCCGGAGCCGGGCCAGGCGCCTCAGAAGCGTAACAACAGCCGGCAGCCATCGGTCGAAGCTCGTTGGAAGAAATTGTTTTCGTCAGTCGGTCTTGTTCGGCTGGCAATTGGGTAATGACCGGCTGTAAGGAGTTTCGGGTGATTATTGTGGTTGGGGAGACTGCGACTAGCAGCGGAAGATGGCAGTAAAATGCAGTTCACGCACAAAGGAGACAACGTGCTGTAACGCTAGTGCTCCATTGTCACGTCTAGTGTATGACAGGAACCACTTCACATGATTCAAGCCGGTCTGATAAGAAGTCATGCATGTACTGCCACCTAGCGTCGAAGGTTCACACCATACTTAGACCTCCCACCCCAGATGGCGCATAAGTATGGTGTGAACCTTCGACGCTAGGTGGCAGTAAATGCATGACTTCTACCAGACCGACTGGAGTAGTAGAAGCTTCCCTCTATAGGTGGCGCTAGTAGTCGGCTTAACCACTGTTTCTTACTTTCTTCCGCAGATGGCGGTACGGTACCGAAACAGGCCGCCTAACGGCCAAACCAGAGCGTGCATCGGCACTCTGCTCACGTGCCTTTTTGGAGCGGCCGACAACCGGCCCGGAATCCTGTCCACCCGGGCCGGTTTGGCACCCAGCCTCCATCGTCCCAGCCGCCCCGGGATGCTCAACGAAGAGAAGCAGGGCAAGCCAGCGGTGGAGGGACCGTAGACGGAACCCGCCCTGGGGACGTCTAGGGACCGCTCTGAGGCCGCCAGGAGCTACCAGGGGCCGCATGGGGGCCGACAGGGGCCGCCCAGGGGACCGGCTGGAGGACCGACTGGGCATCATAGCCGATAGAGAAACGCAGGCGCCCCCGGGCCGGCCTATCGCCACATCCGACCTTCAGCCAGTCCTGACGAGAGGCAATTTGAGACGGCAACGACTTCCGTGGGTGATCACACCCGAAGTGAGTCACGCCATCTGTCCTGCTCGCCAGCTCTCCTGCACAGCGAGCCGGGAGTCTCGCTGAGACTGCCACCTGCGTCCTTGCCAGGGGCCATCACGGAACATTCAAAGTTTCTTCTGCCACTCTGTGCGAGGAAAATGGCCTCGGCATGGATCACCGGCCCCGAAATCGACAGTCAGCCGCCGGGCTTCATCTGCCTTGCCAAAATATGCCTGAACCGCATAACTAGCCGGCCTTCAAGCTGCGCCTGGCTGCATGAATATTTCATCTGTCTGGGCCGATGTTGGCAAAACAAGACGCGTCTGTCAAAAGTGTCAGTCGCGGCGGTGTTCCCGTCAAAACTTCTCGTCCGTCACATATCGCTGGGGGCGCGGCAGATCTACCTTAAACGCAGTGTACCAGCTCTTGGCTGAAATGTGACGCTTTAATGAGCTACAACATACATTACCGATATGTTACAGAACAGTCGTTGTGACATAATGACATGATAACGGCTACAAAGCAATACAGCAGATCTTTGAATACGCAACATGTAGAAGAGTGAGTCATGATGATGATGATGATTTGGGCTTAGGGGCGCCTCAACTCAACTCAATGGTTATGTGGCGCCCATTTAAAAGCGAGTCATACCCCAGGCTAAGTTCAACAAGGTCAAACCAACTGGGTGTGTTGATAGCAGCCAGTCAAATCGTTTGACGGCAGCCAGCCTGCCGAGGAAGGCTGCCGAGCTCCGGGAGGGAAGGGAAGGCTCGTGCCACCCTTCAGATAGTATCTCCGTGGACACTGCCTTTAGAGCCGGGGCGGTGCCTCCTTATCAACTCAGCTGACAGACCGATCGACACGAACAACACGAGCAAACGAACACATCCCTGCAGCACACGCCTCTCAGACAGCCCTTGCCCTTGGCCGAGTCTGGCGGTGCCCCCCCCCCCCCCGGGGTCCTATCAAGGAATTCGCCCCTCACTGGCCGCGGCTTGGGACCAGCTGGGGATATCGAGATTCTCTCTAAGCCGCCGGGCCATAGTCTCGCTTCACTGCTTATGTTGATGTTGAGTACCGGATGTTGATGTTCAGCGTCGGGCCAGAGCCACTGCTATCTTCACACAGGCAGCCAACCGAGAGGTGATATATCCGCTGCTGCGGAGGCACCGGGAACTAACATACCGCGTGAATGAGGAGAAAACTGGTGCGACGGCGCTGTATAGTGTGTATGGAACGCGAGATAGAGCTGGATGGAATGGTACCTCCATCCATCATATCGCCATCTGATTGATTTCTCAACTGATGGCAGTTTCAGATACCGCATGTAAATCGGGCTGTTGCTAAGCCATCATGATGTCATTGCTGCGTTTTTCTTGATACACAGGATATTTATGACACGTCAGATTGACGTTGATTACATCAGGACAGTACATCGTCCAGTGCACTCAAGTAGTGATTTGAATCAGTGTCATCACTCATCAGGCGGCAGTATCCTCGACTACTGATTCAAATCGGTGTCATCAGCGGTAAAACCTATCCTCGACTACTGATTCAAATCGGTGTCATCAGCGGTAAAACCTACTTTCAAATAGCAATTCGAATCAATGTCATCAGGCGGTAGTACCTATTCTCGACTACTGATTCAAATCGATGTCAACGGTAGAACCTACTTTCAAATAGTGATTCGAATCAATATAATCAGCGGTAGCATTCTCTACTAATGATTCAAATCGGTGTCATCGCCGGTGTCAGGACCAGCTGATGGGGTCACTACTCGACCTCGAGGTCAGCTCCTGTTCCCACACCCCTACAGCGGTGCTGTCCGGAATAGGTCAGTTAACGGCTCACCAGCGGCATCAGTCACACTGGCGCACCACCCGGCAGGCACCCTGTGGCACCGCAGTGCCACACGGCGCGCATCGGCGAGTCATCCGCAGGTCAGCGGGCCACGCCGGCACCAGGTCACACCGGGGTCACGGCGAGGTCACGGTGACGTCACGGCGCGATGACACTGGGTCACCGGGACAGGCGGCGCTGATCGCTGCGTGACATCGACTCGGTGACAATACTGGGCTCCGGGTCGGCTCGGGTCGCGGCCCCTTCTGGCAATGTTCAGGAAGCAGACAGAGGACGCCGAATTCGGTCACCGGGGAGAGAGCAGCCCGCAGCGGCTTCTAAGTTATATCCACAGGGTATAACTTACCTGCTGTGACTGAAGTCGACCCCCGTGGCCGTGACAAACTGATCGCGGGGGGGGGCAGTACTTCAACGATCACCACCAACATTTCAGACCCAAACCAGCGGTTATTGCCATCACTCTCAGTCCCAGGTCCCAGTGCATTGACCACTACCGCAAAACTCCCAGTGCCAGCCCCGGAGCAACTACCTCCACTCTCTCAGCTCAAACCCAGCACCTATTACCGCCAATTACCGCCCAGGAGCAACTGCCTCTGGCTCTACTCTCTCAGCCCAAACCCAGCACCCACAACCGCCAATACCTCAGACACAGCCTCAGCCTCGAGGGACCTGCCTCTCGGTCGCCAGGTCTCGACGCCTCTATGTCGATGTCCCGGCGCCAGACCCTCTCCTCAACACCACTCGCGGGGCCTCCGGCGGGCCTGCCAGGCTCCTGAGCGCCGCTGCCGCTGCTCAGCCCGGGTCCCCGGACCCTCCGCCGGGCCTGCCGAGCTTCTGAGCGCCGCTGCCACTGCTCAGCCCGTGTCCTCAGGGCCGCCGCCGGGCGGACGCTGGCCACTAGCCAATTACCCGACTGGGTGGTAATAATTACACCGCAGATTACCGGCTGACGTCTGAGAGACGAGGATCTGACGCTGTTTACACCACACCTGCCAGTTTCGGAAGTCAACGCCCCGGTCAGCGGGGACACTCCCGTGTTAGACAACGCCGCGGTCACCGGGCGATGGGCACGGGCAGCGATGACCACGGTGACAAAGCTGACAAACATCCCAACAAACATGGTCAGTGGTGTCAGGAATTCGAGAGCCGGGAATTCTCAGCGCCTGCCTCATGTTCCCCGTGTTCCGTGAGAGCCCCACCCGTGAGATTTCAATCGGCCACCTGTTGGGCATGATACACGTTCTGACACCCCAGCCGCTGCTCTCGCCTACCCAGACAGTCAGCCGGGACGGGGGCGCCACTCAATTATAGCGTACAGGGAGACTCACGGAGATCAGCGCCGTTTAGGTCCCTTCAACCACAGATTCAGTGGCACATCACCCACAATGCCCACAAACATGGAACATGAAGGACGGGGAATATTTCGGAGACAGAGAAGCTCGCTTGACGATTTCTGATGCAACACTATTGCCCGAGTTGAGGCGCCTTTAGTTGATGTCCGCGTTATCCTCTAGGCGACCGAATCCGCGAGTCCGCCGCATCCGAGAGGAGCCGGTGACGTCCGAGGACAGTCCCAGAACAGGAAATTATCCGCCGTATCGCACATCAGCTAGACTTGTATGACGACTGGCACAATAAGGACCGTCCGGTGAGTTGGTACGGCCAAGGGGCCCATCTGCGCCTAGAGCATAGAGGCCTTCGCCTCCAGTGAAGAGCAGGGTCGCTTCCTTTGACCGGCAGTCCCCGCTCCACTTCTTCCCACAGAGTGCAAACTTGGACGGTGGGCCTCTGCTTAAGGCTTAAGCGAGAACGAGAATGGCTGTTAGTGGCACAAGGTTGAGCGGTGTTTCTTGTGGATACCACGCCAGTTGAGTCAATATTGGGACAAGTTCCCAAAAACTTATTTAAGATCAAAACTCATTTATCAGCTGACATGCTGAGTGGGTGAAAAACACTGCTGATGATACATAGTTGAACAACACACACCCAGAAAGTATACAATAGATTCACTTTAAATTAGTAGTGACAATAATAAAACAGATTCATTATAGGCAGCAAAATGGCCGTCATTATCAAAATTGCTTGAAAACTGTTGCATAAACTAAAAATATACAACGGTGTACCAAGAGAGCACACCTATTAATTTGCATGAAATGAGCGACCGAGAGAGATTCAGGCTCTACACCGCGTGAATATAATCGAAGCGTATTCAGCCATGTTGCGATCCAGTGGCAACACTGTCATGCCTGAATCCAGTCATTACTGCTATAGTATTATGCCCCAGATGAGCCGAACGGAATCCATTACAACCATTGCGAGGTGAAGCCAGCCGCGCCGCCCAGCGCAGCGCTGCGCCTTTGAGGACCCACCGGACCAGCTCTTGTTTCAAGCATACCGACTCTACTGACATAGATAGGAGAATCAGCTCGTATCAGTAAACACCACAGGGCGCTGCACGCGATAACAGACGATGCCTACTCTTACACGGTTACACCGCACCGCGGCACGCTCCTCTGGTGGTAACTTAAAGTCTATAACGCGCCACCAGTGGCCCCGGAGGTTGGTCCGGTTAGATTAGACCTGCCGCGCACTTCTAACCGCAGCGTTATGCAGTCACAGCTCCGGGTCTTCAGCAGTCTCCGATCGTTAGCAGCTTCCAAGATCGCGCCTCCGAGGAGCCGACGTCACGAAAGGCGGTCCGAGGGCGCATCCGAGAACGCTCCTTACCAGGCGCCGCATCTACGAGCGCTGCGCGGAGGCGCGCCTCAGTAAGAAGCGATAGCTTCGGAGGACGCTTCCTGGAGTGTCGCTCATGCGCTACGAAGGCTCCCGAAGGGCGCTCCCAGGTACGGCGCCGTCGGTCGGAGCGAGGCGGCTCTCAGAGGCGCGAACTCGAGGCAAGCGACGCACGCAGGGATCTCGGGGTCGAGAGACCGGCGAGCGCAGTCCAATCGCACGCATTCACGTGACCCGCGTTCACGTAGTCCAGACGTAAGGTAGCGCGAGGCGGTCCAGACCATAGCGGGGCGATGTCGGCGGCGCTCGTCTACCGCCGCCCACAACCGACAGTGCGCAGCGGTGACCCGGAACCGCCCGCTGGAGACGCGCCCGGTTCACCTTACCACGATACCTACCGTGGCATTCAAGTCGCACGTACAGTCTCCATCGGTCGGCGTCTCGACCGACTTCGCGTTGCGAGTCCGCTGCGATCTGCCCACTGGCTTCGGGGACGCTGGCTGCCTTCGGCCTCTGCTCGTTCTGACGCAGGAGCTTGAGCGCGCTCTTGAGGCGAACGCACCAGCATACGACTGCACCGCCGGACCAGGACGCGCTGGAACGCGCAACCAGTGGCTGAATGCGACCCGAGCTTGAGCCACCTCGACCGCTGACGGTGGTCGGCCGGACCGGACTTGACGATCTGCGGGTAGCAACCGCGCCGAGCTCTGGTCGCGCGTGCTTACCTGAAACACAGACAAAACATAGCATGTAACGGCAGCAGTGAAGCACGTACTTAATGAGCACGTAATGAGGACAGGCAGTTGTAAAATGAGCAGGGCGGCGGCGGCTGTGGGGGTAGCGGCGGCCGTGGTGGTGGTGGTAGCGGTAGTGGCTGAGGTCTAGGCGGCGGCGGCGGCGGCGGCGGCGGTAAAGGAGGAGTGGGAAGAGATAAAATCAGTGTTGGATTTTTGCCCGTTTGTTGGATTTTTCATTCTAAAAAAGTTGTGCTACAAGAAATAAGTATGCTACAGAAAAAATATGTACAGTATACCACCCCCCCCCCCTCCCCCGGCCAACAGCACATGTCTGAGGAGCCAAATAATGGTCATTTGCGTACTATTTTTGCAAATGTACTACAGCTACGAAAAAATATGCTACAATCCAAAAGCCCAAACCAAAAATCCAACACTGGATGAGATGGTGACCTGGTCCCGATCCTCGTGTCCGCGTTACTACCGCCACCACCATCGGTGCCAAGACCTCAGCCATGGCTTCCACCACCGCCACCGCCACCGCCACCGCCACCGCCACCGCCACCGCCACCGCCACCGCCACCGCCGGCGCCGGCGCCGTGCAGGGGCGGCAGGCCGACGCCCGATGACAGAGTGCCGGCTAGAGATGCATATTTATCAAAGCGGCCGGCGGCGGCCGATAGAGGAGGGATAATTACACGGTATGGGCGGCCGCGGCGGAGCGGCGGCCACGGCGCGGCGGCGCAGGCGGCGGCGGCGGCGTCTTAATCCAGAGTTAGATCGGCCGGCACAGCGGCGGCCACACACATAGAAACGCCGCACTTATAATTTTGTCATGGTAAAGATACAATGAAATGGCATGCGGTGCTTTGTAATTCTATGGGATTTGTGCTTAGTAATTATATGAGATTTGTACATTGTTTCGTATGGAAGCTATGCAGATTTAGACAAACGGCCAGGAAGGGAGGAGCCACGTAAAAAAAATCGGGAGGGCTCGGATTTTTTACCATGTAAAGGAGCATAACTATGCCATCACAACTATATTTATCACGGCCGTTTCCAAAGCATTTACACCTTTTCCCTTTGTGTGAAAGCCCTGACTTTCCCCAGACAAAGAGTTCTGGCGTACCAGGCCGGGGCAGCCGGGATCCCAGCGCGCCATTCGTCGCCCCCCGCGGAGGCCACGTGATTTCGATCGGACGCTGCGTGCCGTCGATATGAAATTTCCATCGGGTGTCAGGATCGATTGCGCCGCCTGCTGTGTCGACAGCGGGTTACGCGGATAACCCGCAGTCAGGTAGTTAGTGCGTAGTCACGTGACGAGTAAGTAACTGGTAGCAACGAGCTAACGAGCTAAGGGACATCTGCGCAGAGGGTGCAGAGGTTAGGGGACAAAGAGCCAAGCAACAACGGCATCGGATAAGAATGAACAAAGGCGGTAAATCTCAATAAACAAAATACAACAGAGTTCCTTTAGACCAAAGATACAACAACATAAACAAGGGCCATACGTCCATCATACACATTACAAAGTTTGGACGTTATGGAACGTTATTAACGTTCTGGGATACATTTTCAAGCTTCGCGACCGTGAAGAGACAGAAAAGCCAGTCAGGAGCTCCGCGCGGCCGGCACGGCTGGGCACGGCGACCTACGACGAGCGGGCAGCCGAGCAGTGAGACGGCTGGCGCGCCGCCACGGCCGCACCTCGCGCCACTTACGCCGCCGATTATACAGCGGTCAGCGGGGCCACCGGGCGCAGTGGGCCCCACACCGCCCTGACCTGGAGGTCAGAGCCGCGCACCGCACCGGCCTTCCGCTAACGCCAGCCACGTGAAGTGGCGCTCACAGATCGAGGACGGAGATACTGTCAGCGCGCCAGTGGGCAGCGCGATTCGATCGAGATGATCGTCAGCGTCTTCCATGGATGTCGGCGTGGAACTGAAGTCTGGTCAGAGAGATGAAGTCTGTTTCAGAGATGAACTGAAGTTACTGGTAAGAGCGAGCAGAAGTCTTGTTCCGAGCGAGCTGAAGTCTGTTAAAGAGCGGAGCTGAAGGTCCTGTTAAGAGCGAGCTGAGAAGTCTGTTCAGGAGAACGACGAGTCTGGTCAGAGAATCCGGAGGTCCAGGACCTAGTGTTGTGGCGTGGGGGCAATGGGCCCGGAGAATGAAGTCTGGTCAGAGAGAAACTAAAGTCTGTTCAGAGAGAACTGAAGTCTGTCGAGAGCGAGCTGAAGTCTGTTTCAAGAGCGATGCCTGCAAGTCTGTATAGCGCGGGAGCTGAAAGTCTGTTCAGAGAGAATGGAAGTCTGGTCAGAGAGAACTAAAGTCTGTTCAGAGAGAACTGAAGTCTTGTTCAGAGAGAACTGAGTCTGTTTAAGAGCGACTGAAGTCTGTTCAGCGAGAACTGAAGTCTGTCAGACTAGAGAACTGAAGTTCTGGTTTCAGAGAGAACTGAAGTCTGTTCAGAGAGAACTGAAAGTCTGTTTCACAGAGAGAACTGAGTCTGGTGGAGAGAACTAAAGTATTTCAGAGTAGAAGGAAGTTCTGCTCACGAGAGAACTGAAGTCTGCTTCAGAGAGAACTGAAGTATGTTCGCAGAGGAGAACTGATTTAGTCTGTTATCAGACGAGAGAACTGACAAGTCTGTTCCAGAGAGAACTGAAGTCCTGTTCAGAGAGAACGTGAAGCTGTCAGAGGAACTGAAGCTGTTCCAGAAGTCCAGCCTACTGTGGGCCGGTAGAGAAGGCAGGCAGACGAGCCGAAGCTTCTCGAGCTCAGGCCCGTGTTCGTGCTACAGAAGACAGCAATATCTGTGTGCCCTCCCTACCGACCAGCGGACGCGTCACAACCGTGCGTCGGAAGTGTCGGAGATCGCCCGCTAGCTGGCTTTTCGCTGAGAAACTCTAAACAAAACTTTGCTCCCGGAACTGCTGGAAGTATTTCAGCGGTTCTCTGTTCCGTTTCATCGGCTACTGCCGTCTGTATTTACGTCAAGTCTGCGGAAAAACGTTTCAACACTGACGGTCTCACCACCCCCGAAACAATCAGCACCCATCTCCGCCGGCCGAGTTTCCAAATCCTCCTCACGTCATCGATTCCATCTCGCTTTATATCGAACATGATTTATATACGAGAGCGAAAATTTCCTCCCGCGCTAATGAATAAATTAGAGTAAAAGGCATGCCGACCTCCTCAGACCCAGTGGCTATCGGCAGTCCGGTGAATAAAGAGCAGCAATAAAAACGCCACTTCCTCCCTCATATGCGGCTGTTTTTACCGCCAACTGCAGCAGCCAGATCACTGAGCCACTAAAACCGAGTGAAGAATCTAATGAGGCCGCTTCTATGCCAGACCTACCGGATGCGACCATAGCGGCAGCCCACAGACGCCGAGAACGAGTCCGGTAGTAGTAAAAAGGTCGGTGGTTAGAACCACTGGTGGGCGGCATACCAGTAACCACTAGCCACAGCGCAGTGAGGCTTTGAAGCTCAATTGGTGACCCAGACCCAGATACAGTCCATCGCTTCGGGTCAGTGTTGGTCTCACGATACGGTCACTGGGCACGGGGCGGCCCGTGGTCGACGGAACGGGTTTGTAGTACAATGTACATTGTACACTGTACAGCATCGGCACAGCCACCGGCCCGGTCACTTTAATTTAATAATTGTATTTTTTGCACCAATCTTATCATTATTGATTGTATTACTTTGTGACGGAATTCTAAAAAAATACACGAGTTGTTGTCACCGCCGTCCCCGTCATTTCACACAGCACGAACACCGTCACTTCACACAGCATCAGCCACAGTCACTTCACACAGCACGGGCCTTGTCACTTCACCCAGCACGGACCCCGTCACTTCACCCAGCACGGACCCCGTCACTTCACCCAGCACGGACCCCAGTCACTTCACACAGCACGACCCCGTCATTTCACACAGCCGGACCCGTCACTTCACACAGCACGGACCCCAGTCACTTCAGCATAGCACGGCCACCGTCACTTCACACAGCACGAACACAACAACTACTTATAAGTTTTTTATTATCTGTTATCTGTTATCTGTTTTAATTTTATTTGTTATGTTTTTTTATTTTTTTTATTTGTTATCGTTATGTTTGCAAGCGGTGCCAACGATTTAATGTGCTTTAGCACTTTGTGTTGCACCAAAATTGGCTATGACTGCCAAAATTCAAATGCATTGTGAATGTGTAGTTCTCAATGAATTAGAGACTCACAAACAGAACACCCAAAACAAACAAAAACTCACACAGCAGTCAGCCACCGTCACTTCACCCATTTTTCGCCGTCACAAGATTCCAGAGCAGGTCCTCGTCTGCAACTATTTGTTGGTTCATTCGGTTCCGCTTCTTCTTATAGGTACCCCAGTGTCTTACGCCAGTATGGTCCAGCGTATTCGGCACGAATGTGTGTTGTGGTTGACACGGCTATTCTGAACGCGAGGTTAAACGCCAAAACATCTACCAAAGAGAAATCAACTGACCTAAATCGGGCCGGAAGGATCGGAAAATGATGATGATTGGGGTTTGATGGCGCCGCAGCAGCCTGGCTATGTGGAGACCATATAAGGATCGGAATCGGTGAAAATATCCTTTTCAGGAGAAACATAACGGTTATCAATGTTGACATTCAGAATCCAGGCTCAGATTTCTCCTAGGTTTGTCAATCCCATGTGTAATCGGTTTGACAAGACACCATTTCCTGGTGTAAAAAATGTGACGGCCCGTTTGATGTCAGCTGAAGATTAATGCAAGTTTGCAAGGAAATCAACATCAGCTTTACAACACTTTGCTTTGCTATTTTTTTAGCAACCACCTTTCAAAAATTGTATTTGCTTTTTTGAACCGTAAAACTTCATTGCTGGTGTTATCTATCAAAGATTTCATAACTTAAATGTTATACATATTCACCTAAGCCGGTTGGCAACAACGGGTCATACCAGGACAGATTTGGATTGGGACAAATCGTAACACCTAACGTCTTGGAATCAGGAAGTTGTCCTGAAATCCGTCTGACATCATCTGAAAGCAACAGTAACGGTCATTCATGTCTATTGGACATAAAAGCAACCGTTAATGCTGGAGCACCATAACACTAAGATTACGAGCAAGCCACAAGACATCGTCGAATTATAGGTTTACTCGTACTTTGTTTTGTCACGTGCAAAGTATCAGTCTGACCACTTCCTTGCCCCATCTCTTCCGTGGTCTGGTCACGATCCTACGAGAGCCCCTCTCGATGACGACACGGTGACCCGCGACGACCGCAGCGTGACCGATGTCGGCCGACTGTTTCACCAGCGACGCGCCGTGAGCTGTAGATGACCGGGCCTCACGCGTCAATGCAACAACGCTCGCAGTCCCCCAGTCACCACCGGCCACCCACCGGCCACCCACCGGCACCACCGGCACCACGGCCACCACCGGCCACCACCGCCACCACAGGCCACCCACCGGCCACCCCGGCACCACGCCACACACCCACCACAGGCACCACCGGCCACCACCGGCCACCACCGGCACCACCCGCCACACGGGCCACCACCGGCCACCACAGGTCACCACAGTCACCACAGTTCACCACATGTCACCACATGTCACCACATTCACCAACATGTCACCACATTCACCACATGTCACCACCATGTCACCACAGGTCACCACTGTCACCACCGGTCACCACCGGTCACCACCGGTCACCACCGGTCACCACCGGTCACCACCGGTCACCACAGGTCACCACAGGCCACCACAGGTCAGCGTCGGTCGCTGCTGGACGGAACAGGACACCACAGGTCCCGACGGGTCGCCGGCACCCCCCAGCGCCGCGTGCCGCCCGCTATCGCCGTCAGGTCAGCAGGTCGCACGACACAGCCGTATAACCGGCGTAAAACTCTCATACCGGCGTAAAACTCTCATAGACACGTGTCCGACATGGCTCGCCAAAGCTTTCCCGTGGACGCCGGCACGTGACGGGCACTTTTTCGGAAGCTCCCACGTATGGCCGGCAGGCATGACGCTTCGCAGCCTTTTCCGGCGGCACACAGCAGACGTGCTGAATATCCAGCGACCCGAGAGTCTGTGGAAAGTTGGGTGAATATTTTATTCTCGGCGTCTTTGTACAGCGCCGTCTACCGTGGAGTCGGCGCCAGGTCGACAGCATGGCGTGCTGCTGCCTCTGATACGCGAACGGCCCGGCACCAGCATGGCACTACTGACCCAGCTCTGAGCTTGCGTGCTATGGCACTTACTGAGGAACCGCTGACCCCACCTGTGACCCGGGATCAGAACAGTCCCACGCGGAAGGCACGAGAAGCCGCTACCGTGTAACCTGACCCCAGATCGACCGCGAGCCAGCCCCGAACCAGCATGGAGAGGCGCAGAAGCACCAATCACAACAACACGGCTACCCCCGGCGTGTGAGCGGTACGAACTGCGCGGCCGCCAGTGGGCCACGGTGGGAGAAACTGGCCCCGATGTCGCCAATGTAACCATCGCGGAGCCGTCACGGGAACCATCATCGGCGGCATCTGGGACCGCCTCTATACGACGTCGGGCATGAACAGTAATGGTCGGACGCTGGGATCCTATCTCGTCGGTCCATAGCCGAACCGATTCAAAAACAGAGGACACGCCGGGGAGAGTGGACCGGGCGGCGGAAGCGAAGCGGGCCGGAGCGCCTGGTTCGCCGGACCGGCCATTCAGACTGTCCCAGCTTACGGAGCCGATACCATCTCTGAAAGGACGCACCAATAGCCGTCACAATGCAGCGCTGGATGTAATCGGACGCTCGGTTCCCGGGCCATCAAGAGAGCCGCTCGGATGCTAAACCGGCTCAGATGAACGGACCCCTCAAAAGAACGAACAAGAGGACCAACGAACTAACCAACTACGATCTACAGACCAGGACAAAAACGAGGACGTACGACAACGAGGATAACACCCGGCGGAGACACCCATGACACCTCCTCAGTAGCGCTTTCCGCACAACCCACATGCTGCTCACCCGACCGTGTGCTGAGCAGCACACCACCGGGACCCACAGGCGTCACGTGGCATGTCGTCGGTTCCGCACACCGACCCCACAGGCGTCACCGTGGACCCACAGGCGTCACCGTGGACCCACAGGCGTCACGGGAAACCCACAGGGCGTCACCGTGCAGTCGTCGTTCCGCCCGGGCGCTTCCGCACACCGGACCACAGGGCGTCACCGTTGGCATGTCGTCGTTTCCGCCGGCGCTTTCCGCACACCGGACCCACAGCGTCACCTGGCATGTTCGTCGGTTCCGCCCCGGGCGCTTTCGCGCACCGACCCACAGGGCGTCACCGTGGCATGTCGTCGGTTTCCGCCCGGCAGCGCTTTCCGCACAACCGGGACCCACAAGGGCGTCACCGCGGCATGTCATCGGTTCCGCCCGGGCGGCTTTCCGCCACACCGGGGACCCAACCAGGGCGTCACCCGCATGCTCATCGGTTCCCGGCACTGTCAGCACACCGGACCCACAGGGCGTCACCGCTGGCAGGTGTCGGTTTCCGCCCGGGCGCTTTCCGACACCGGGGAAACCCCAGGGCTCACCGTGGCATGTCCGTCCGTCCGCCCGGGCGCTTTCCGCACACCGGGGACCACACAGGCGTCACCGTGGCATTCGTCGTTCCGGCCCGCAGCGCGACGCCTCCGTCGCGCCTCTTGTCGCATCCGTTCGCGCCGGCCCTGGCGGCCGAGGCTGAGCCGAGCCGAGCCGAGCCGAGGCCGAGCCAGCCGAAGCCGAGCCGAGCCGAGCCAAGAAGCCGACCCGAGAGCACGACCGAAGCCGAGCCGAGAGCCGAGCCGAGAGCCGAGAGCCGAGAGCTAGAGCCGAAGAGCCGAGAGCGAGAGCCGAGCCGGAAGCGAGAGCCGAGAAGCCGAGCCGAGACGAGCCGAGAGCCGAGCCGAGAGCCGAGCCGAGAGCCGAGCCGCCGCTGCAGCCAGTCGCTGACAAACGCTTGTGACGGAGGAATGTGCCGAGAGTTCCCAGCGCACCCGGTGCCAGCGACCTCGTACAATGGATGGTGCCGTGCACGGGCCCGACTCGGCCGACCGGGGACAGCGGGCCGGGAACGGCGGACCGGGGACGGCGGACCGTGGACGGTGGACCGGGGACGGCGGACCGGGGACGGCGGACCGGGGACGGCGGACCGGGGACGGCGGACCGGGGACGGCGGACCGGGGACGGCGGACCCGGGGACGGCGGACCGGGGACGGTGGACCGGGGACGGTGGACTGGGGACGGTGGACTGGGGACGGTGGACTGGGAACGGCGGACTGGGGACGGTGGACTGGGAACGGCGGACTGGGAACGGCGGACTGGGAACGGCGGACTGGGAACGGCGGAGCTGAATAAGTTGACTCGGCAACAACGAGGGACCGTAGCACCCAGAGGTTCTAAAAAACTACATTTTACCACCGTGTGAGGTACAGTATGGGACAGGGGGACATGAGAAGACAGTATGACCATCATAGGACCAGCAGTGAACGTCTCATACCTACCTTTCAGTCGTATAAGGAGTCTGAGACAGACAGACAGACAGACAGACAGACAGACAGACAGACAGACAGACAGACAGACAGACAGACAGACAGACAGAAGACAGACAGACAGACAGACAGACCAGACAACAGACAGACAGACAGACAGACAGACAGACAGACAGACAGACAGACAGACAGACAGACAGACAGACAGACAGACAGACAGACGACAGACAGACAGCAGACAGACAGACAGACAGACAGACAGACAGACAGACAGACAGACAGACAGACAGACAGACAGACAGGGATGGAATGGGACAGGGACAGGGGACAGACAGGAACAGGACAGCACACAGGACGACGGGCCATTCTACTGACACTCAGGGACACATCGGGCACCAATCAAGTCGTCAATCACCAAGGCCTGACTACCGTGGGTCCTCCCACGGCTGTCCTCCGAATCCCGCCGATTGTCGGGTCTTGGTCTGATTTTAGACACCCACCACCCAAACATCCTCGCCTGCCATGGGCCGGGCCCAGGGTTCATGTTCCCACACGGTACCGCCTTTCCCGCTGACAGGCTAGGTTTTGACCTGATTCGGTGTGATGATGATATAGCCTCTAGCCTCTATATGATTATTTAGGTTCCATGGATGATGATGATTTGGGCTTGGGGGCGCTTAAACTGCTGGTGGTATATAGTCTGGTCTGAGTACAGGCGTCCGGGTCTGAGCCTGGACTGATAGTGGTATCACTCATGTCCCCCAACGCCTCCCACACTGGGCCTCCTTCCGGCTTCAGGTTCGGCGGCGCTCGTAGGAGTCTCTGACTCTGGCTCCGATTCACCTTCCGCTCTGGCTCCAACATCAACTCCGACTCCGACTCCAACTCCGAACCTGGGACTCGGACTTCAACCCTAGCTCTGGACCCCACCCCCGCCCAGCCCTTGCGCCAGCACCGGCGCCGGTCTCGCCTCTCCCCTGATGCATTATGCAGGAAGTACACGGTAAGACCCGTCTCAGTCAGGGTCAGTGTCGTGGTCTCGCCGACCGGTACAGCGCCCACTACCGGCTCCACCCAAGAACACGCGGGGTAGACGCAGAAAGCGTTATCATCCAGGTCACACACACACACCACTCAGTTACTTCCTGCTAACCATAGATGGCTGTACCACTCCCACCCAACCCACCCCACATCTCCACATCTTACATCCACCGCTGTTTTAGTCACGTGCTGACTTAAACAGCAGTCATGCTTTTCATTGCGAATTCTCAGAACCAACGGTCCCGGCCTACTTCACCAGACGCCTGCTCGCTATCTGTTGTTTTAAACAACACGCATTCTCAGAATCCTCTTTCGTCGTCTTTTTGTCTGTAACCGACCACCATACCTGGCTCACGGATCACGAATCGCACCCAGTACCCAGTCTCCCTCCTGCACACAAGCCCGTACAAGTACACACCAATCCTAACCCAGACAGCGAAGAATGCCGACACCGCCCTCTGTAAGCCACCGCGGCAAATGGATCCGCCATGCCCACCCCAGCTCACGCCACCGATCCGTCTCCGCAAACCTCAACGCTGCACAAGACAGTAGCCCTGTACGGTCACCGAATGCTAAGCAGCAGCCGCCGCGTCCGGTCGGCAGAGGGCGCGGTGCGGTGTCGCTCGATACAAACGTCTGGCGCGTGCCGCGTACATACCCCGGGGCGATGCGCCGTCTGGCGCGGCCTCGCACGTCATAATCGCAATCGCTGCACCCTGACGTGCGCTGCTGTGCGCTGCCGTGCGCTGCCGTGCGCTGCCGTGCGCTGCCGTGCGCTGCCGTGCGCTGCCGTGCGCTGCCGTGCGCTGCCGTGCGCTG
>VOPJ01015845.1:0-34124 GCA_014673585.1 Semibalanus balanoides | reverse complement strand
AAAAAGCTGCAACTAGCGAAGCCGGAGGTCAAGTTCGCGGGATTCATCGTATCCCGCGAGGGGTACCGGCCCGACCCACAGCTCACAGCGGCCATCTCATCATTCCCAGCGCCGCGGACCATCTCCGACCTCAGGAAGCTTCTTCGGACTCGTGAACCAGGTCGCCCCCCTTCGTCGACGACCTGTCTGAGCTCCTCACGCCGCTACGACCGCTGCTCAGCTCGAAGAACGAGTTCATCTGGGAGGCCGCAGCACGAGCCGTGCATTCGAAGTGACAAAGGCAACGCTGACCTCCGTTCCGACGATGGCCTATTTCAATCCCAGCCGCCCAGCGTCGCTCTCGAGTTCGACGGACGCCAGTCGGCTGAATGGACTCGGCTTCGTCCTGCGCCAGCAGCAAGAGGACGGCACGTGGCGAGTAGTTCAAGCAGGCTCACGGTTCCTGACGCCAGCAGAGTCCCGCTACGCTACGATAGAGCTAGAGGCCACAGCTGTGGCATGGGCTCTGAAGAAGTGTCGCCTGTTCCTCTCCGGACTACCCATCTTCCAGATCGTCACTGACCACAAACCGCTGATTCCGATCCTCAACAGTAAAACCCTGGACGAAATTGAAAACCCCAGACTACAGCGTCTAAAAATGAAGATGGGAGAAGTCGGGTCATTCGTCGCGACCTGGGTTCCAGGATCACAGCACAAGGCGGCTGATGCACTCTCCAGAAGCCCGACTCAGCAGGCCTCCATGGACGACGAGTGCGGAGAAGACCCCGTCTCTCAAACCCTGCATAACATAGTGATCGCCGAGCTACAGGCGAGTCACACCGACCTGCGGCTGGAGGAGGTGAAGGACGCGACTTCAGCCGATCCAGAGATGCAGCTGCTTATCGACGCCATCGCCATGGGCTTCCCGACGTCGAGGGCAGACGTAGCCGAGTCTGTGCGGAGGTTCTGGCCCGTACACGATCGGCTCACAGTGGACGACGGACTCGTCCTGTGTGGACGGCGTGTCGTTTGGTGCCAGCGTCCTCCGCCAGGACGGGTGCTGAAGTCTCTAGGCATGCCAGCCACCTCGGCAAAGAGCGGACGAAGGCGCTGCCGCCCGGCCAGGTGGTCTACTGGCCCGGAATCGGACGCGCGAATATCGACACGTCACCAGTCAGTGCAACCGTTGTCAACCGCGAGCTACCGTCACAGCCGAGAGAGACGATGTTGCACCAGAGAAATATGCTGCACGCCCGTTTCCAGATCCTAGACATGGATTTTGGAGACTTCGCCGGAGGCAAGTACCTCATTTTGTGGATGGGGTACTCGGGTGGAAGTTTATCGAGGTTGCACGGGCACCCTAGCTCAATACCAAGAGTGTTTATCCGATGTCATGCTAAAGATTTTTAGAGATGTTGGCGTGCCACAAATTGGTCAGGACTGATGGGGCAACTCTGCTTCACTTCTTATCATCAGGAAATTCGTGAAAGGAATGGGGTTTTATCGAGGCATCCAAACGTCGTCACCCCATTACCCAAGTCTAATGGACTTGGCCGAGTCGGAGTCAAGTCAGCTAAGAAAGCTTCTGAGACCCGGTGTGGGACGCCCACAGGGGACGACTCGACGAGGAGGACGTGGACGAGAGAGGAGTACTTCAGCAGCGCAACCACCCCGGGGATCAGCGGGAAGGTCGCCGCGAAATCGTCATTACGGCCGGGCCGATGAGGGACGGACCTGCCATCCACCCATCTCACTTTCAAACTTCGCCACTCCCAGCCGCCGCAACCGGGGCGTGACGGGCCCAGCCGAGGCTCGCCCGTGCATCACCGACGGAGTCCGACGATCGTCGTGAGGCCGCGCCACCGGGACGCCAAAGGAGAGCGGTACGACCAAGCACGCGTGTGACCTTCCTGAGTTTCCCGCGGGAACACGAGTCCGAGTGCAGGATGTAAGAACCAGACGGTGGGATAGATGTGGCGTCGTTACCCATGTCGGTCCCTATCGGCGCTATCGTGTCAGCTTTGATGACGGCGGGGAGGTGGAGCGCAACAGGTGTCACCTTCGCAGACGGCACGCCCTCTGCCCGATGCCCCGGCTCGACCACGGACAGCGACTCGAGCGGAAGGGGGCACGCCTCGCCATCATTCTCGACTGGCAGCGCCCGCTGGGCAGCGCGGCGCGTCCAGAGGCGGTGATACTTCGTCGCTCTACCCGTGTACGCAAACCAGTGCGAAGGTTGATCGAAGAAGTGTAGATGTGGCCAGTGTAATTTGTCGTGTCAGAAGCGAAGTCTCTGTTCTTGGAGTTCGTGCATCCACATATTGGGCTTCTGTCAGCCCGTGTTAACAGTAGTGTTAAATGTGAACATTTTGGGCGGAGGTGTGTATGGTAGATCTCAAAAGGGGAGATGTGCTGGTGTTTGATGACACGGAATACTTGCACCTCTACTGACCTAGCCCTCGGGGCGGTTCCGCCGGCTCGGTGCGGGGCCGGCTGGGCCGGACGGGTCAGTCGCGGTTGGTCTGTTCATTTTCGAGCGGTTGCGTTGAGTAATACAAGCCCCGGTTCGTATAAAACTGCACTTCACACCACCCCTCCCATAATAGCATAATTAAAAGAAAATAGGGTTTCCTGGAAATTGTCCTGGATTTTTAATATTATTAGTCATAAATTTGTTATACATCAATTTTATCATTTTATTTTATTTAATCATTTTGAGCTAAAAAACGAATATGACGTTTGTTTGGACGACAGATGGATATCCGTCGAAAAATAATAATGTTTCTATTCTCTCCTTCATGGGTATCGTGTCGAAAGAAGGTACTTCGCGCAACGAGGTAATTATTTTATGGCTTCATCCCCGGTGTCAAATACAACGTTGGTGGGCCAAAAAACAAAGGTGGTGAAAAAATATTTGTTGCCTTGCCAACTTTGTCTGCTTGACACGTCGTTATTCAAGAACGGATTCAGAACGACAAATAGGTGGTTTAGGGGCCAAATAAAAAAATGTATCGGATTACCATAAGCTCTTGACAGATTTCGCTGCCTTAGGCTTCAATTGGTGATTAAAAAATATTGATTTGTTTTTAGTTGAAGTTTCTTGAATTTCCATTCCATGGCTCCTTCCATAGACCATGCCTCCTTCATGGCTATGGCCTATGGAAGGGGCCATGGCTCCTTTTATAGGCCAAGATATCTGGTGGGCGTTGCGGCTTCTCTGCTAGAGAAGAGACGAAATCTGTTTCCACAAAACGGCTCCAGCCTTGATAGCTGATAAAATGCACCTGTACGCCGAAGTTATTATAAATTAAAACCTTATTGTTTCACGATCATTGTGATGAATAATTATAAAGCAATACACAAATTTATTTTAATTTTAAGTGTTTTAACATAAGCATTCATAATGAAAATCCCCGTAGGACTCCAGCTGAAGTAAAAGTCGAAATCCGCCCAAGAAAAATGGGGTGGCTAACCAAAATTGGTTTTGCCCCCCCCCCAACTTTAAAATCGTTCCCGGGCCCCTGGCCAAACCAACTCCTGCATTCCTTGCCGAAAAGTTTAGGTTTTCCAAAAGGAAGATCCACCAGTGAATATTTGTTCACTATTGGGCACCCACCCTGTTCACTGGTGGGCATAGAACATATTAAAAAACAAATTACAATCGGAGGAAAACTTAAATGGCTGTTGCAGTCTTTATCATTCAATGGACATCCCAAAAGGTGTCACTAAAATTAATTTTACTAAATGTAAAAATATAACGGTTCTGGAAAGCAAAAAACGCTAGTAAAAAATCAAACGGCAAGCACAACATTTAACTGTTCGTATCCTGACATAATCAATTATTGAGAGCTTTCGATCACAGCCTTAAATGTCTAGCAGGGGTCATTGGTTCGGCAGATATGAGGGGTCAAATATACCCCCTTCGCCGCGCGTTCGGCTAGAGACTCCTTCGCCGTGCGAGTTAAGCGGGGTACTTAAAGACACAGTGACATATGTTGCGATTACTTATTAAATGCTAATGGTGAGCAATGAACATGGATATTGCATGTTTTTGAATTCACTCGAATTTGTTTTCATAAATATAACTTCTCGTACATCGTAAGCAGAGTACTGGAAGTCAATTTATTATTGTTTATTTCCGTCATCGCCAACAGAGTCATACTCCACTGGCATGCTAAGTCAACATAAACATATATAACATTTTATTTTGTGCAAAACAACTTATTGTCTTGATCTCACTACATATTTAAAAATCGTAACCAAACAAGGAGCAGATGAAACACAACAGAACACCTGCAGTCATCGGTAAAGACAATTTAGTGCATGGCCGAAGACCGTTTTCCCATTGACCATGTGCTTAACTGTAGCGGTGTATTAACTGGAGTGTTAATACACACTCAAAAGTGATTAATACACTGGCAAAGCCTCAGTATTATCCTTACCAACTGCAAACCCTGCAATTGAACTCTTTCGGAAAAATATGCACTTGTGCTTCTAAAACAGTCAAGTCTCGCATGCACTAAATCGTTTTATGCACTCGTGGCATTAAAGATTCAGTTTATGAACTCGCCTTTGGCTCGTTCATAAACTGAATCGTTAATGCCACTCATGCATAAAACTATAGTTATCCTCAGTTGTTGGGACCGTATGCAATAGTGTTTTGAGGACAACAGCTTGGTTTGATTGTTAACTCTGTGTACACAACCGTTGTGTCACTTCTTTCAGATTATTGCGCCCCCCCTCCAAACGCTGCCAAATATTGATGATGCCTTTCTTTTGACTAATGCAGACAACAATACAGTGCAGCTAATGTTAATGTTTAAGTATGACTTTAGGGTTCTACCTTTTTGCTTTTTTCCCAGTACCTACTTTTTACAGTTAGTTTCATGTTTTTCAAAGTTTAAAGAGGATGTGGTTAGGGCTACACTTAAATGTACTCTGAAAACTTAACCCAGCAGTCACTGGAATACTTTCTGTAACACGAGTCACTGGGGGATGGGGTATCCCCCTTGTATTTTCGGAACTAATAAGACGACCGCGCGGACTCAAACGGCAATCGATAGCCAAATAAATTTCGTCGACGTAAAATAATTTATGTTGCCAGAGGTCACTGGTGACGTCACAGGTCAGATCGAAGATAAAAATCAATGTATTTTAGTTTATGGGCCATACTTTCCATTCAAAACCTTTGGTTGCAACCATATCCACCTAGAGTGCTCTCAGAAGGATGATACACATCCCGCATGAAATTCGTGGGGATTGTTGGTAAAAGGTCAATATCAAGGTCAGGTCACATCAGGTCACTATGCCAAAAAAGTATACGAAAGTCATGCAAAACACACACACAGCAACACAGCAAAGGTCAAATTAAGGTTACAAAGGGTCCAAATTTGAAATTGAGAAGTATAATTAAAAACTACATTTGTTTGTATAAGTTTTGTCTCAGAATTTCGTTGCTGCCATTTATTTGTCTGTATCTGGTAAATAAAACAAGGTCAAATTTTTACGTCATGAGCTAGGTACACATAACTTATATATATATATCATCACTTGGTCAAAAATATATATATTTTTTAATTTGGCATGGTAGTTAACTATGTATAATGTATAGTTATTTGACATATATAAAGGTGTTTTTAACATAATTTTACTTTTGATGTTTTGGTCACTGACAAAATATTGTTCGTCCGTTGTTGTTGTTTTTTTGTGTTTTTTTTTTGGGGGGGGGTAAACAATTTAAAAAATCCGAGACTGCCATCTTGACATTTGACAGCCCTTGACATTTGCTATCTTCTCACGTTCTCTGATTTCGTTTTGTTTTACTACATGGCATTTGTACGGTCTCTTGAAAATTAGCTGATTTTGGTAACGAAATCGTGTGTAGTGACGTTACAATAAATAATCTATATCTCAAAACCATTCGGACAATTTTTTAGTAAAAGGTAAAAAATAGGTGCCCGGACAGATACTACAAGTTTGGCGTTGACAGCTGGATTATTTCGTGAGATATGCTAGATATTTATCAGGTGAAGGGTGGCTAAAAAGCTCCCCCCCCAGTGAATCGCGAGGTAAGAACATAAAACTTACTAATGAAAATGATGCCTTGGATAGACCTCATTCATTATCTCTTTGAATAAATAAGCAGCACACCATCCCCCTGTATCTTGATTTCGACTTTAGCCCATGAAATCAACCATACAATATGCATGATTTCAGACGATACAACTCACCGCAGGTTTTTATACCGCTTGCGGAGCGTCCATCCTCTGTTCTTCATAGCAACTGACTGCTTGGTCCAGGACGTGTTTTTGTATTGGTCCGCCGTGGAATTTGTGGAGGGTGACTGGACAGAGAGGATCGGGTATATAATGAGGACCGTCACTAAGACAGGGCACCAGTTGGAGGCCTGCACAGTCACACAACACAACTGATCGACCAACATGCAAGTCGTAAGTGATTACTCGGTCAGCTTTTTTGACATGTATACTAACAGTTTGAAGAGATAATATTTTCGAAAGATATCATTGTCTTAGTTTATTTTCATTAACGTTGAGCTTGGATTACCTAACTCAGCCTTACTCAAAATGTAGTTGAGCCGGCTGCTATCTCATAATCTAAGTTAAAATGTATACCTTTATAAGCACTTTTAATTATATTGATGTTGCTGCAATACAACAAGGCTTTCTATTTCTGTGGTATGCATTTTCCTGAAATTGCCAGTTCCGCCATTTTGTTCTCTAATCCATGCACAATTTTCTTTTACTAATTTCCCCGCCATAATTATGTATTTTTCTCCATGCGCCTGCACGTGCTGCGCGTGTTCACCCACCGCTGTTCCGCTGTTTCAGCTGGCTGTTCTGCTGCTGCTGGGTGCTGTTTCAGCTGATCACCACACAGATGGAGTGCAGGATGATCGCACTTTCCCGGCCAGTACGGGCCCTCTGACCCATGATGCTGTTGTGCCGCATCCCAACACCTTCCGTGAGTTCATCTATTTAGGCATTAGTCGACAGGGAAGCTAGGTTTTAAGAAGGTTTAGGTTTAGGTTTTTAAGAAGGCGTTGGAAATGTCATTGATTGCATAGTTTGTTCTCAACGTTGCAGTTCAAGGGCAGAGGCATTCTGAAGTCAATTATTCCATGCAACACCCGTATACGTAATATTAAAAGTCCCAACAATTTGAAGGGATACATCCCCTACCCCCGTGGCGGAGCTAATGATAAGGAGACTGTTTTGTTGTGTATCCTATTGTTTTCTTCGTAATTGGTCTTAATAGAAAAACTCATACATGATTTTCCGATATTTCTAAACAGATTAGAGCAAGAATTTGTATTGAAGCGCTATTCAGCGCCTCATTCTGTATCAATATTGACAAATGCATGTTTGTATGAGCAAGTATGTTTGTGTTTAGAAAAAATAATTTCATTGTGTGTTAGCTTTTTATATGTAGGTTTGCTAAATGTTAGAATGATGACAATTAACCTTTGCGCCATCTCTTTCCAGACCCAACCACTGGCGTGCACACTTACAACGCTGTGCCAGTGCCTGCTTCAGTCTACAACAATGCCTTCGTGAACGGATACCACGGAGTTCCCGTCACCACTCACAACGGAGTACCCGTCACCAGCTACAACGGAGTACCCGTCACCAACTACAACGGTGTACCCGTTACCAACTACAACGGTGTACCCGTCACCAGCTACAACGGAGTTCCCGTCACCAAACACAACGGAGTACCCGTCACCAGCTACAACGGAGTACCCGTCACCAACTACAACGGTGTACCCGTCACCAGCTACAACGAAGTACCCGTCACCACCCACAACGGAGTACCCGTCACCACCCACAACGGAGAACCCGTCACCACCTACAACGGAGTACCAGTCACCACCCACAACGGAGTGCCCGTCACCACCTACAACGGAGTACCCGTCACCAGCTACAACGGAGTACCAGTCACCACCCACAACGGAGTACCAGTCACCACCTACAACACAGCGCCCGTGCATGGTTACAACGTTGCTCCTACGCCAGGTTTTGGCTCTCCGTCCGTTTATGGGTACGGCATTGGTCCAGTGCCTCATACCTACTCCGCATACGGTGCATTCCCCTTCTCCCGTTTCCATGGAAACGCCGATGAGATTATTGTCTAGGTCGTCATTTCGTTCTAAGCAGAGAACGTTCTCAGAGAACGAGAGCAGATAACAAGAGGCGTATTTTTTAGCTAAAATCAACATTGGTTGATGACATTAAAACTGTCTGACCTTGTGAACAGAAGAGAAATGAGGATCAGTTGAAATAAACACTTGGTTCAACCAGTATGTTGTTTTGCGAGGGAACTGTGAAAATACGCACTGGCATAGTTTGAGTCAGCGCGTTGTTCCAGAAAGATCGGTGGAAATGCACACATGATTAGAACTAAGGTTCCTGTAGGTAAGGTTGGGTAATTAGTCACGTGATCAAAATGGGCACCGCAAGTAGGGGATAAGAACATATCTATTATCAAGGCAAGTAGCACACCTTTGCACACAACATTCCCGTAACTTTTTTATAAGTTCACCATTTTAGTATAATAAAAATGTAAAAATTCATAACTGATCGTTTTTAGGTCAAATGAATAAGACTAATCAAACATCATGTCATATACAAATAAGATATTTCAATCTTGAAATATTGCGTAAGATTTTGTCTGAATATTAATTTTTGAATGGGGCCCCACGCATGGAAACTATCAAACCACTTTATTATATTACAGACGAAATGTCCGTGAGTACATATGTATGTACACTCGGTCTATTATGTATCTTCCCCTTTGTAATTTCTAAAACTTATCTAATTTGAATTTTGTGTACATGAATGCCTGAGACAAGATAACTTGTGGTACGTACCTAGTTAGGTACCACATGTTCCCTTAAATAAGTCATTCATGTACCCAGAAGTGAAATTAGAGGAGTTTTAGAGACTAAAAAAGGAAGATACATAATAGACCTACTGTACAATGTACATTGTACATACATACGTATGTAAGCAATATTTTGCCGGGCCACAGCACCGAAACGGCGAACGCTGCGACGGCGAAGTTTCACACACAAAACATATCTGTGCGAACCTGGATTTTGGGCCCACTTCAGAGCGCGTGCAACATCAATGACGCACGCGAGGGCCGAATCTTTGGTTTTGGAGGATTGCGACCACCGCCAACAAGTGCTTAACATGCCGTCAGCTGAGCAATCTGTCAGGCTTTTAAATCACTTTCAGAAATAAAACATTTTACGTCAAGCAGTTTTCTGAAGTTGTCGACGCGTCATCACATCGGCGCATGCGGATGAACTATGAATTAGTTCGGTCATTGCCAATGCATTTGATGCGATAGTCCTTAGCAGTTTAAGGCTGTTTAGTTTTGGGCCAAGTTTTGTGAGTTGTAACTATGTACGTAGTAGGTGATTTACCGGACGTTCGTGTTGCATATTTTGCGATCTATGTGTTAAGTGGAACGCATTTTCGTTTGTTTTTTGCAACGTGTATAAGACCCAACGATATGATTTTGCAAAATTATTTTCGCACAAACACTGCTAGGGCCAGGGCGAGGGTTAAGTGGTTGCCAGTCACATACGCGTGATAATCTATCAAAGGTGAGAAACTCCGGGATCTGTGATGATTTGTTAGGGCGTTTCGAATATTCAAGGAGCTCTCAACTGTATAGCTGCCAGCAAGAGTCAACTAGATTTGAGATGTTAACTGAATATAACTTTCAACGTTTCACTGACATGTGTTGATCATAATACTAACGTGAACATAACAATAATGCGCATCGCTCATTGTGGACCATATAGTCATCTTAAATATGTAATTAGCATGCACATAATATATAATTTATGCGTACACAAGACACATGTCTGGCAGACTTTTTTAACAGGGTATCTAGGTATCCGTAGCTGCTTTCCTCAGTGCATTAACCCGCGCCGTGCCGGTGCTCGGCGCCAACTTCGCCATGGCGGGGGGCGCTTCGACGCCCCCTCGAACTCGGCTCCTATGGAACCTAGACATAACCCCAAAACACCGTTCAAGAGCTCTTCAAAAAGCATTTGGAAACTATTTCGGTGTAAATTTGTGTCGGGTCGATACTAAGGTCACCAGAGGTCATCAAAGGTAGGATTTCCCAGATTTAGGACTTCGCTCCAGATACCCCCACAAATATCGCGTACTATGATAACTAGGAAAAAACACATACAAACATTTAAATTCTTAATCGTTAACACGTTCACAAATTTGAGTTTAGGTCATTAGTTAAGGCTCTAGAGGTCATCAAAAGTCAAAAAGGTTATTTTTGCAAAACTGTTTTCACAAATAACTGCTTACTTAGTTAAGATACGGCAGTAATTTTGACGACATCGTGTTTGTCTCATCACGGCGCTTTGAATAATAATAATTCATTACCAGGTAAGATCAAACTAATACATTGACCTCAGTCCAAGTTCAAGTGGTGACCCAATCAGTTTATGTCGCACATTGGGAGACGTGTCGTGACTGTATAAACACATTACACATTGGTGCTGGTGTAACTTCTCTATCTTTTTTGTCGAGCGTTATTGACAAAAAGGTGTTAGTGACCTCGGATGACCTCAGCAGACCATTTAGGGGTACCAGAACACAGACTGCACCTGGATCTTCAAGAATGGCCTATGATAACATGATCCAGAAGGAAATGAGCTGATACCATGCGTAATGCGTATCCTCAGAATGGAAAGCACTTCAATATTTCCCCTCTGACTTATAATGGGGAGCTCAAGAAATTGACCTGACATTAGGTCATCGATAAACAAAAAATCCCATATATATGATTTTTGTTGTTGTCATACTCTTACGAAATACTGTAAGTACGAAATAGATGGGCTGAACACTGTGGCTTTGGTAGGACTGCAAACTTTTTTGGAGGTGAGGTCACACGACCTGGCCTGGTGACCTGACCTGAAATGACCCGAGCTTAACAATATGTGGTTATTGACGTCCCATCAGCTATGTAAAAAACCACGGTGTTGTGCACCACCGTTTTTACGCTATCCTCGAAAAGCCTTACGGGGGTGGCGTCTTAACGCCCCCCCCCCCCCGGCCGGGGCTGGTTAAATTCAACCGTGTGTAAATTGGTCGCGCACTGTTATTGAATTTTATTTTGCTGCCAGTCGTATTGTATACACAGAGCTAGGTTGCAAGGTCTAGAAACCCAACTTCCCATACATATAGACACACCACAAAATTAAATGTGAGAAAAGAACAGCATACATAACCGTGTGGTGGACGGCAGTCTCGCAATGGCTGCCAAGTCTTATCTTTCTCCTTAACGTGTAGAGCAGATAGCATATTAGCTAGTACTTCTCCAGTTCTATTGAGACATGAAAATATGTGATTTATTTCCCGCGAGACGATATAAAATTCCGTCGATGGGCGCTGTAATCTTTGTTACGCAGTGTTAAAACCGACTCTAGGACAATGAAGAAAACATTAGCCGTCATTCCAGGCCCAAAAATTGCTGTCACGCGATTGTCCGCGAGTCACCAGCATTGTTTTGAAACATAACTATGTCATGACGATCAATTACGAGCTCAAGCTATGCCGGCGCTCAATGTAATTACAAATAACAAAGTCAAACCACGCACCTACAACCACCAATCCACACTCGCGCCGACGTGCCTCACACCACACCCACGCGCGAGCCCACAGCGCAACCCACACCCGGAGAGCCCACACCCACACCCACACCCACACCACACCGCACAACCTCACACCCACTCACGCGCCCACACCTTCAGACCCCACGACCCTGCACACCCTCACATGTCGAAGAACCACTCCACCCACACCCACACCAACACCCACACCTCACACCCCCAACATCACACCCCACTCACATCTCCCACCACGCGCTCATCACCTCCACAAAGACGAAAGGTTTTCAATGTTTGCCCCCCACACCCACACCCCACACCACACCCCACACGGCTTTCAGACGCGCGTATACACCTCGCGAGCTGACGCTCTCACCAGGGTCCGGTCCACTAACTCTCATATTCACACACCTCTACAAACACAATAGCACTTTGGTCACTATCACAAACTCTCAAAAATTTGATCACACACCACAAACACAACCATCAAATCACACACACACAACTGAGACCATAGATTCTAACTAAGGCAGCCAAGGGGGGCGCTGGTCGAAAAACACACACAACACACCACCACCTACGCGATACGAGCACATCACACACACAGCGAAACTGGGCAACATAACGGAACGGCGGAAAAATTCCTCATAAGGACATGTCATTATGTCACACTCACACCACAGCACACACACACAACACACACAACACATGTACACACCACACACAACACACAACACACCATCACCCTCAACACACACACCAATCACAACACCTACACACACACACGCCACAAACGACAAAACACACCAACAGGATTTCACCGAGAGGCCGTCCCAACGAAAGCACACCCCATTAATAGGGAGTGTGGTCACTTACTATCTTGTTGAAAATGTCAAAATATAAGCTTTTGTTCTCTTTAGGTAGTAAATGGAAGCCTAATGTTTGATCTTATTTGGTTTATGAATAAAAATTACACGAGATCTGCGAGTCATTTATAGTTTGTATATTTTTTACGTTATAGTTTTTAAACTTGTTTTTGCAGTTTTGCTCTTGTGCGTCTATCATATAGACCTCATGAAGCTGATCGTGGCCCCTATAAGTATATGGCGATGAAGTAGTCGAACCGATGTTCTTACCTGATCAAGTAGGAACCGCAACTTATAAACGACGATTAACCTACCCTTAATGAGCAATGTACGTCGGGTGGTTTTTAAGCAGAGATAGATCAATGGCCATCGTGCGTTCTCTGATCATGACTTGTTATTAAAGCAAATGCTCACTGCAGAGTTGTTTGAGCTAGTCTAGGCCAGAGCTAACAGAGTATAATGCTACGCAGTTGTCAATAAAAGAGAGCAAAATGACTTATCTACGTAAGACGAAAGCTCCTTCTGGGACCAATCACTCGAATAATTAAAATTCTTCCAGAAATGTGGATTAGGCGACTGATGAAATATCTCAGCAACTACAAGTAGACATCTGGGAAAAAATGAAGCATATATTGGCTAAATTCAATGAGAGAGATTCATTTGTTGCTATACAGACTAGCGTCAACAACTTCACATGACCAATGTGAGTAGGCACACTCCCTTTAACAGTTAAGTTCTAAAGGTAATAATAAAAGTGGAAATCAAATGCAAGATTATCCCTCGCCCGTGTAGTGCAAGATCACTGCTTGACCGTGAAGGGGGAACGACCCCTAGCGTTTGGCCTCTTATTGAGCCAGAGCTTCGAGTAAATAACGAGCGTGTTACTTGTTACGAGAGAAAGCCATTGACATCTGATTTAAAGGTCCTGGGTCATATAGGTGACCTCCTGAGGTCATGTCAAAGACCAAAATGTGATCAAATCGTTAATGTGTAAAAAAATCAATACTATTCGACCTAAAGTCGTAAAGCAACATTTTATAATAATACGTATACACTACGTTTGTTATCAGCATCACAAAATGACCTAATAATGCCAAATTAAAAAGGTCATGTCATGTCATGTCATCTGAGGTTATTAACCTCAGTTGACCTTTACTAGCGTATGACCCCAGTGAAACATATCATTGTGTAAAATGGACCCCAGATTTGAAATCAGCGTCAAAAACTGCCCTAGAAAAGACAACAAAATGATGTCATTGGAGGTCAGGTACCTCAGCCTCTGAAAAGGTAAATCGATAACGCAATCTCTGCAGAAGCCACAACTGTCACCTAGAAACACCGGTGCATATGCTCCTGAACATCAAACACTCTGAAACTGCACATGTTTCAATGATCGATACTACTGGACGCCAGTTTCGCAAAACACGACCTTGAGAAACAGTTCAAAGATGATGGGTCATACGGGTTAAGAAAGCTCGAATCTTGTAAAGGTATATGGGCAAGTCCAGGACAAATCACCAAGGTAAAGTGAAAATGTATACCAACCTGCTCGTGATTTCGCTCTAGGTGGTGTAGGCTTATTTTGGGTGCTGATTTTTGCTTTTTGGAATTTGTTGGTCGTCCAGATATGGGTTCACAAATACAGAACAGCGAAAATCAGGTCAAGCGTAAAATCCAAACATTTGTTATTATATCTCCAGATTGAAAAGACATATTAGAGAAAAACAACTATATAATTAGAGAGAGGAAGAAACAACGGAATATGATGAAAAAAGTGTTACCCCCTTAAGGAAAATTTTACCAATTTGATCGTGATCTTGAGTGGAGGTCCAAGGGTCAACTTGTTTGCCGTTTCTCCGATTTTGTTCAAATTGGCACAAAAGTGAGTTCATTGAATTGGTAGCATGCTTACAAAATTGCACGTGGTAAGTGCAACTCCTTTGGGGTCAACAGTTAGAATATGTAATGACGTCATTTGCCAAGCAAGTTTACAATTTACGGTTTTCTCCAAATGTAAGCATCATGAGCGTCATTTTAAAGCGCCTGACCTATAGAATACACTAATGCCATTAGTTTTGCATGCATCAAAACAGCACAAATAAATAACAATAAGTAAGAACAATACAAATAATGAATAATATGAATATTTAATATCGTCCTTTGATGGACATCCCATGCAACGGCAATTTCGCAGCAAATTTGCATCTACTGTTTAATTTATAATCATGATCAGTAGCAATTTGTGTATTGCTCGGTCTAAGTAGGTACAACGGCAGTTGTTCAAGCATAAAATCTGCATTAGAGACTCAATTACAACGGAAGGAGAAACTTGTACCTGCGTTCTGTGCCCAAATCAGCCGGATTGTATTCGTCACGAAGGAGCTTGTTATTTTTGCTGACAAAAAGCCAACCCATTACACACAATGTGCCTGTATATATTGCCATTTTCTTGGATATTTTCTTTAGGTTCGTATGTGGTTGCCTTCGATACGTTTAACAACATTTGTGGCGTTATAAGTGACCTCACCTAAATTAAATGTGGCGAGCGCTAAGACGGGCATGGATTTAGTAATCAACAAAATCCACACTGCTATTTCCACGCGAACGTGATGGTGCTACAGGCAAATATTGGCCCTTTTTCCCACAAAAAAGTAGTTACTTGAAATCGACAGACAAGACAAGATATTGTAAACTCATAACATTTTGCATAAAAGCATTCTTACCGAAAGATATGTGAAGGTCTTGTTGTTATATAACGTTCACACTTTTAACGACCGGTACTTAGTGTAGATAAATGGTAATTAATTTCAGTTTCAATGCAAATACGTAATTTTGTTAAGAAACAGTAAACAAATTTTTATATTGGACTCTGTTTTTCATGATTATGTTCACTCCTATCCTTGGCAATCAACAAACATTAAATACAAAGATTTCCAAATTAGCAGCAGCCCTATGCACACAAAGACTGCTTAGATTATAGATACGATACGTAGTGGTTGCGACTTCCAATCTTTAACACGATCATTATGGCTAATTCATTTGTAACATTCGGAGTTTTGCATACCAGTAAGACGCCTTAAACGGCGACAGGACGAAGCGAGTCCGAATATAATTCGCCGTATTTATCAACCTCGTCCCACGGAGTTCGTCTTGTGCAAAGCATCTTTTTAAGTTATTCGCTATGTGTTGTTTTGCCGTCGCAAATAGATCTGACTATAATCGATAACTTTGAACTAAATAGGTTTTTGGAGCGTTATTTTTAAATTTGCAATTATATAGCTCATGTTTGTAGGCAAAGAGATTCATTTTGGGTGGTATTAGATGGATTTGATTGCGTTTACAGCTGCATCATTGTATCGTCTGCACCCTTTGGTTTTGAAGCTACGCGTGTAATTAAAGAAATGTTATATACTCGTAAAAAAATATTATCAGGCAGATTTTAACAGCGAAATACTGCATTAAAACCTCAAAATTTTGCATGCATTTTTAGAAGAGTACATTGGTCTACAGAATTGGGTGTTGTTCTATCGCTCACGTCCCATAGGTGCCTGCATGATTTAAATGTGCAGACGTCTAAAACTATGATATGTTTGGCGCTTTAACCAGTCGGCCTTTGCACGTTCCACGTCGCCGCTGATCGACACTATAGTGCATTACGCCCGGGCGATCGTTTCTCCTAGCGCCTGCTGTTTGACCGGCTTACCGCTTTTGGTTGCCGAGATAGGTCGGTATTCGCAGACGATGCTTTGGCATGTAATTTTCTTGACGGAACAGGAGTGACGTGCGCACGTGCTAGTGTGACCCAGAGTGACATGTGCAACATGCCAGTTGGGTGGTCTCCAGCCTCACATCAAATTTTAGCTTTTATAGGTCCACGTTTCCTCAGCTTAAGGCAGGATAATACTTGTCCTGACACCCCTGACGGCGCCGTTCACGCCGCCAGGCTTGACCCATCACAGAGAAAAAACATGTATAATAAGTCATAATTTCATGACTGGGGCTATCAGATGCGAAAAACCGCTTGTCAATCAGCATTGCGGGATTCACAAAGTAATAGCCCTGACCTAGCGTCGCGGTCCTGGCCGGGCCGGGCCGGGCCGCGGCCGGGTCGGGTCGGGTCGGCCGCTTCTATGTGAGAAATCCGTATTTCAATTGAGGACTTCGCTGCCGCTGCTTCGCGCCTCCGCTCGTTAAATTATTTCTATGGCTGGTAATCTAAATACAACGATTTGCCACTTTCATACAAAGATCCATTTTTCCCAAAACACTAATTAAACAATAGAAAAAGTGGCAATTAAATCTATGATTAATTTATGCACCTAACGGCGACTTATTTAGTGTCCGCGATTTGTTTCAGGAACATGGACCAATGTCAAATAGTTGGTAACAAATTGAAACAGATGCGCCAGATATGACGCGTTGCCATTACCGGAGAGAATACGCCGAACATGAACTGCCTTTTAATTGTCACTAACTTCTAACTTTGAAGAAGGGAATAATGCTTTTTTATCCTAAATTTAGGCAACACCATTGTTATGCCATGACACTAGCCTCAGAAAATGATGCTAACAAATCAAAATGTCACTGCTTCCCTTTAAGACGACACAAAAAGCCGGCCGTCCGACAACATTCGTTGCGCCGGACGGGCAACATCATCTGACACGATCCTGACCAACCAATCAGAGGACACGATCATATGACCATGACCCAGAAAGCGTGACGAAATGAGTAACTCAGGCCAACACAATTAACTATCTTCTACTGGTTGTTTTTTTTTTTATCAGAATTAACATAAACGTGGATGCACACCCGTGTTGATTAAGTGAGCGATATTTTCTGTCACATCGAAAGTCCATTATGAGGTCGATACGAATTATTTATACTGTTCTTATCATTATTATTTTTTTTACTTATTTTGATTTAAAAAAATAATGGCCATGAGTTATTCTTAGTATGTGCAAGGTCGCTTTTAATAATGACGCCATATGCATACATACCATTTGAAGAAAATGGTAACTTCGTAACTTGCTGGCAAAAGTGACGTCATTACATATTCGCCTGTTGAACCCTAAGGAGGCACTAACCACGTGAATTTTGCATGCGTTTACTATGAATGAGCCAACTTATGTGCAAATTTAAACAAATCTGAACCGGGCAAACATAGTTTGATCTTGACATCACTTCAAGGTCATCAGATCAAATTATCAAATTTTTGCTTTAGGGGGCAAATATTTATGTCATCATGTTTGTTGTTTCTTCCTCTCTCTCTAATGATATATAGTTTTGCCCTGATATGTATTTTCATCTTGGAGATATAATTACAAACGTAGTGGGATGTTTGACCTTGACCTTATTTTTCGTTGACCTGTATCTTGTGACCCCGTAACCTGACGACCATATAAACTCGAGACACGAAATCAGCGCCCAAGATATCCCCATACACCACCCTAAAGCGAAATCGGAGGGTGTGTGGTTACCATGCCTTGGTGATCTGTCCTGGAATTACCCATATGTCGAATTGTTGCGGAGTATGGTACTAAAAGTTTCATCGCGATCGGTTGATTACTACGTGAGTTATTCCGATAAAAAAGAGGAGTGGGGTGGCATTCAACCCTCGTACACTGGCGAGGGTTGAATAAACTGATACCAAAGAATAAAAGTGGAAAATACAATGAAGCATCACATTTTCCTCCTCATGATCCTCATTAAACAAACATCATGCTGTTTCATGAGGAGCAGTGGAAATACACCCGAATTCGACCCAGCCTGAGTCCTGGGAGGGAGTCTTTCTACTGCGAGGAGTCGCTGAGAGTTGATTATGCACGACGTTTACTCATCACCACTGCTTGATGCTGATTCGCGAAGCATGATTTGGTTACGAACAATGTTTCCCTGCTGGATCTTTTGCTGTAAAGGAAATTTATCATGTTATAAGTTGCAGAGAAGTTAGTTAATTTATACGTCGGTCGTCGCTTGACGTTCGCAAGTGACATGGTCGCGACAATCGGGTTGTATTAAAACCATTGGGTTGATTTTGTACGACCATTCAAAAAGACAGGGTTGCACTAAGCTGTAATAGCGTTCTGCCTTCTCTCGCAATTCAAGTAATAGGCTGGAACACTTTTCTTCTTCTTTTCTTTGGTAGAGGCCACTCTGCGTTGGTCAAAGATGCTTAAAGGGATTATACGGGTTTTTCCCAGAATAATTGAGTTACATAGTAAAACGTACTTATAAACGGTGGAGAAGGCCCACGTTACCACATTTTTTCTGGAAAATGCATCTTCTTTACGTAAGGACGTTTCAAAGTGCTCGTGATGCCACCGCGTACTTTTTGCAGTACTTGCTGAGGTATAGACAGCCGTCTCTACTTACGCCCGGGCTTGCGCCGCCCAAGGATAGAGATATTTAAAAGTGGTGGACAGTAATCCCCGATCAAAGTATCGTTCATCAGATACAAGTCTTGAAATGTCAAAGTTAAACGCTGATTAACTTGCTTGAAATAATGGATTAAATGCGCACGAGGTTCACTCTCATAGTCTTAACGTGTTTTAAGCACATACAACTGCAAAAGAGTGCATTTCCTTTCAGGACGGAAACTCGTATAATCCCTTTAAGTTGTAACAAAAACAATATAAACAGACTGAGGTCTGGTTAATAAGCCAATGCTTGTCTTTAGTAATTAGCGTTGTATATTGGGATAACTTGATACCGGATTGTTTATAGAGCAAAACGTTTGCTACAGCGAAACGATTTCGGGCCTGGAAAGTGCGCCTCTCACAGCGCCTCTCACAGCGCCTCAAACAGCATCTCCAGCACGGAGGACCGAACCGTCTCGCGGCTAAACAATGTCTGCCCACACTCGCCGGACATCCCGGGACCACACCACTGCCGTCGGACTCCACGCCAGCGTAACAGCACGGGGTTACGCCCCTCAACGGGTGCCTCTACAAAGCAATACCACAGCCATTGTGACGTCATGGCGAAAAGAGCGCGTGTGGAAATAGCCACGCCGTTACATAAGCTTCCCGAATCAAAGCAAGTACGCTGGGGATGTTATATAACCCCTGCTCAATATACAGAGTTTTACGTTTGAGCAGGAGTTCTACGTCCTCACTGCACTGGCGGTTCCAGAACTTGGGCTGCAGGCGATTTGGAGGGGGCAAAATTTACCAAAGTTACAACAAATTTGGAAAACTCTTAGAATTTGGCTTCTTTGTACCTTATTGAATAGATCAAAACAAACTTGCCTTCATAGAGGTTTATTAGAGTTCCTTCTACCTTTAAAAATGTGTCAAATTTCGCCAAGTTCAGGCGATTTGGGAGGGGGTTTAAACCCCCCACCGCCCCCTTGGATCCAGTAGAGCGTCACTGCACCCCAAGAAGCAGAATAAGAAGAAGAAGAAGAAGAAGAAGAAGAAGAAAAACATTCGGAAAAGCAGCGGTTAAGTAGAAAGGAATCCTGGTTATGGTTGTGTAGCAGCAGCTGCCATACTGCACTGCATTGAAGAAGAAGAAAAAAAAACGAGAACTTGTATAATTATTTTGAATTTCAGGCTATGAAGAATCAGTGACGGATCCAGGATTCGGTCTAAGTGGGGTTTGACCCCTCAAGCCTGTGTTCGAATTTTAAGGGCCCTTTTTACCTTAAAAACAAAATGTTGGCCTGACGCCAGAACGGAGACATTTAGTGCAAAATATGATTTTAACATGCCGAAATGGGTCTTCGTAAACCAGAGTTGGCCCTCTTCAAGCCAGAATGGGCCTGCTGAAGGTCAACGTGGGCCTCATAAGTCAGACTAGGCCCTCTGGAGGTCCGACTGTGCAAATTTACTTGCAGTTCATTTGCAAACTTAGTGAAGCTCGTTTTGAGTCACTTCGGTCGGCTTTGGGTCCCCTTGGGCTATTGGGCCACTTCGAGGGTCAAGGGGGTTGGGGGCATGACCCCATGCCTTCCCCCTCTAGTTCCGCCACTGTGAAGAATAACAGTCTGAAGGGTTTGCTCATTAGAAGTCACTGACCATTTACCTTACGACTCTCTATACGACATACGACATACGACATATGACATACGACATAGATAGGCAATGGCCTTCGATATGCAGATTTGCATAACCTGGGGTGTTGAAACGTTCTCGTACCGTCGTGAAGGAGTGACTCGTATTTTGTCCACCTCGTTCCTCCCCAACCCCAATACACCATGACTGAGCGCGCCTCTGCCCGGGCTTTCCGCATTCCTTCCATTATATACTGGGGAGCTCACCTCAGCTATGGTCGAGTCATACCTGGACGTGCAGCGACTGACGCAGGGCGCTCGTGGGGTACAGTGCAGGGTGGTACTGGCCGACCGGGGGCGTACAGTGTACACCATAGAGGTACAGCGTCCAACGGTGCAGTGTACGGTACAGTGTACACCATAGAAGGACAGTGTACGGCTGCCCACTCACACGATAGCTCTGCAGACAGTGATAAGAGTTGCCATGTCGATCTCTCTTGCGGGATCATCTCGTCTGTTAGTGATGGTAAGAGCTTAGCTGTATGGAGAGACGACTGTAATGCTGTGCTTAAGAGGTGAGCGGCCATGGCTTTTTAGGAGAGCGTTGTGTGGGCCGTTCAAATTAACATGCTCCTGCTTCGCTATAATACGTTGTTTTGTACTGATATGCTTCACAGTTCACGTAAAGACGATTGAAAAGCACTTGCGTTCTGTGTGTGATTACAGTGCAAGGTTTATGCCTACAGCTTAAAGGGACTATATAATCTTTGACATTAGTTTTTAACTGGGAAAGCCAGATTGCCAGGTGTACTGAGAAACCTCCAAATATGACATTTTCCCTTCCGAAACGACCTAGTAGCTGTGTTTCAACGCAAAAACGTTGGGCATATTTGTGCATATTTTAAAAGGGCAAATTTATTGACGTTTCGAACACGTCATAAGTAGTTACTCCACTGTGATTTCCAACGCACTTCGTTTTTGCTAATTGAACCGTCCGCCGTAATAAGGCATTGCGTCCGCCACCAAAAGGTAAGGGGTATTATAGAGAGCTGGTGGAGGTCCTGGTCTACATCCAGAAAACCATGCAATATCTGGAAGATCAGGATCGTGTCTTCTCAGAGTCAACTGTAGGACTCATAAATTGCTTTTTGGTCAACATTGTCATATGAGATCAGACTTTGGAGCACACATGATTTTGAATTGTATTAATCTTACGCCTCTGTTACTTACCATGATTTATTTGTATATCATTGACAAAGTTTATTGTTTGTGTTCTATATCATGCAATAACATATTTACCTTGTTTAATATTGATTTTCATGCCAAGTGAAAAATAACGCTTAGGGACTTAACTCAAAAATCGCCTACCCATGCCCACCAAAAAACCATAATAAGGGTACAAATTCACACCCGGCCCAGCCAATTTGAAGAATTGACGGGGCACCCATGGGCAAAACCGATCCGCCAATAACACTGGTGAGAAGACATGTGTTGATGGGTGGCTGGTCAGTGGTCAGTGCCTATTCGATATATCAACAAATATGTGACGGTTTGCTTTGTTAACGAGAAGCTCGGTTAAACAAATTGTCATAACTTTGTGAATTTTTATTTGATTTTATTTGAAAATAATGCAGACACTGGTCTTGAAAAGGCCCAACTGTTGATGGGTGCCCGTACCGGTAACTGCAATATTCTCCGCAATAGAAGCATATGCAGTACTAACAAATTAATGTAATGCATTGTGCAAATCACACAATAGGCAAATTCACTCTGATATGGATATAGTTGTGAATAAATATATTTGTGAATTGTGAACTGATTTTCAATACAAAATAATTCATAAATGCTTCGTGAGAAAAATTGTGTAGTTCAGTGGCTGGTCAGTGTTCATGCGATATATCAACAAATATGTGACATTTCTTGTTGTCGAGAAGCTCGATTCTTCCCAAAAAACATTATTGGCCGTAACTTTGTGAATTTTCGTTGGATTTCCATTTGAAAATGATGCAGACACTGGTCTGCAAAAGGCCCAACTATTGGAAGGTGGCAAAAACCGGTAGCTGCAATATTCTCCGCAATATAAGCGTATGCATTACTAACCTATGAATCTTGCTAAATGGTCAAATCACGCAATGGGAAAATTCACTCTGGTGTGGATAAAGTTTTAAGTTACTTTCTTTGTCAACTGTGATTCTATTTATAATACAAATTACTAAAAGATGCTCAGAATATGCCTTAGCGCAAACATTTACACATTTTAGTCGCGTCCAATATTATTCGTGAGTCGCGAACCAGCGAACGCAGTTGTATGTGTTTTTTACATATCTGAGTCAAGGAGCGACATTTGCCATTTGATGCCAACTTGTGTTGTGACGTTACATGTAAAAATGCTAATACTTTTCAAATTACAACAATTTGCGATATATTTTTTTATAAAATGACTTTAAAAGGCTGGTGACATTACAAGCAGCAGTAACACAACTTCAAACATCTATATTTAATTCAATGTGAAGCTTTTATTCCTGCCATATTTCGATCACAACAGTGCAACTGATTGCAATATTTGTGATTTCCAGGCGGTCTTGACCATTGGCACGACGGCACGTTTGCTGCCGCACCATCTGGATTCACGCTCCTCGGAAAGTGGCATCGTCCATCTTTCAGAGCGTAAGGACTTTCCCGGCGTTCAAAGTCGACTCGTCCAACTACCTCACCATGACAACTTCCCTGCCGCTAGCAATCGCCGTGTCCGACGCAGCAGCAGCGGATTACAACACGACTTCTCTCTGGAAGATGACGACGACCATTCCAACGCGGTTGGTCCCAGCACTGGCTGTGGCAACCGAGGAATCTGTGGCGATACCTGCTGTTCCTTCGATAAACCAGCCACGATACGATGTGAATCCTCCGAGCAGTGTATACCCGATGCTGGAGGATGTGTAGATTGTTTATTCAGCCCTCATCCTCTCTGCTCTCGCTCCCCCTCATGTTTTGGAGCTGTCTGCAGATTCACGACAAATTAACTAAAATAAGTCACACATGTCACTGATTCTTGTCAAAGTTAGTACAATTGTTTATCTAAAGCGCTGAAACAAGCCATGACAGATTTACCGCAATATATGCTGCAATTACGGAGATATCGTTTTAAAGGGACACTGCCACATTCCCAAAAGTTTTCAAATGTACGCCGCTTGTGGTGCTGAAGATAAAGTAATTGCTGCCGAACACGATTATGGCATTTGTTTCTCACAAACATTGCTCAATTTCATAAAAAGTTAAGTTTTAATATTTGGGCTGGATAGTCATTATGAAGGAATTTTGGGAGTAAAGAAAACCTTCACGCGCCATTAAATATGACCAGTGTATGGCAATGTATGGCCCCAAAGGTTAAAAAAGGCGACTGTAATCAACATTTGTTAAGAGAGACCGATAAACATCGATCAGGTCACGTTAATACATTGGGGATGTGGATTTTATAGATGTCAAAACCTAACTGAATTTTTGTCTGTGATTCGACCGTCCAGTAGTCAGTGGTTTGTTTAACTTATACCATACATGAGTTCAATGCTAAAAGGCACGCACAATGGCTAGGCTCCCAACACAATATAATGTTAAGGTGAAGTTCCCTTTAAAGCAGGGGTCGGCAAACCTCCGGCCCTGCGGGCAGATCCGGCCCGCCGCCGGCTGACGTCCGGCCCGCGCTGGTATCGGCAACTTACATGATCCGGCCCGCGGTGCCTTCATAAATCGGAAAAATTAGTTTTTAACAAAAAAAGTATGTGTCATTCGTGATGTTTCTTCTCAGCTTTTAGCCTGCTGGACAAATTTATCCTCGGAAGTCCAAATATTTTTGGGGCACACTGGTCGGCTAGATTGAGTTGAGACGTGCTTTCATTCCTTTTTTAAGATAGATTTTGGCCTGCTTGGCGCAGTCTGTCTAAAGGATACATATTCCATGTGACATGAGGTACGGCAAAAACATGCTCAGTGTTAAGGACAACTTTTGAAAATGCGATTAAATTAGCTGTCATATTTCCCAAATGTGACACGTCATTTGCGTCAATTGTATCGATTATCCCCCGGCCCGGCCCGCCGACTGCTTCCAGATCTCTCATCCGGCCCGCGCCCTAAAAAGGTTGCCGGCCCCTGCTTTAAAGGGACACTGCCTCTTCCGGATGATATCGCAAAAACAGGTTTAACCCGCGCAGCGTAGGGTGGGGGGTAAATATTACCCCCAACCCGGATTTCCGCAATAACTTGAAAACTATAACAGATAACGACGTCAAAGTTTCAGTATCTTATCCAGCATCAATTTGACGTCTTCCTAAAAAATCGATAATATTTCAGAACTTTGGGAGATAATGACGTTTGATGACGTCATGTCATGCCATTTTGGTTTGAATAACGATAAATGTTTGATGCGTCGTAGAAAACATAGCGTAAATGCAAATTGCAAACGCAAAACTGTATGATTTCTCTTCAAAATGACAGTTTCGGATTTCAAATTTGTTGGTTTTTTACCCCAAAAATTCAGGGAAAATGGGAGGACGCTAGTGGCAAGGGAGATGGATCATAGACGGGCGATAAGCAGGGGAAATGACGATCATTCTGGCATTTCGAAGCATGTTTTGGAGACAGGACATAAGATCGCCTGGGATGAAGTCAGGATAGTTTGCTATGAGAGCAATTGGCATAAGCGGAAGATAAGGAGGGTTACTACATATCTAATCCGAGAGGCAAATGCATGAATGTGTTACCAGGATGGCAGGTTCCTGATGTTTATAAGGTGCTAGAGTAAAAGGAGACGGGGAACGAAAATGGATACGTGTGTTTAGGTGGGTATGCGACAGAATAAACATATGTGGCTATAATAAAATATTAGGATGTGTCGGGTATGCGATAAAAATTGTGATGTAGGTAAAATGTGTGTTATATGTATGTATGATGCGTGTTTGTATTGCTAACGAGTGTGTCACTGCGATTTCTGTTGCATGTTACTGCGATTTCGACCCGAACGAAATGTTACGACCTAAATGTTACGAACGAAATGAATGTAGTGTATGCGTCTTTACGTGCTAATGTTTAGCTCTCTGTTGTTTGTTAAAATTTAAAAGAAGAGGTATGTTGGCTGGTAAACTTAAGGCATTTTTGGGGTTTGTTAATTGGTATATTGTAGTTATATAAGTGTAAGGGATCTTCACAATCTGCTTTGTATAGGATCTAGAGGAATTATCCATTGTGTTTATGTATTTATAATTTCAAATATTGTTTTGAGTGTTTGAAATGTGACCCCAACCAGGCTGACGAAGAGCACAGCAGTGCTCGAAAGCTACCGCTAAAAACTTGTATAAAACTGGTGCACAATATATATTTACAAAGAAAGTGAATACCCTTTTTTCAGTACTCAGAGTCTGGTCATGGTGATGTCGTATCAAACTCTCCACAAAGCCGATGCTCTTTACACTGTGCCACCGTCACTGTCATTTTTTTTCATTGGAGTCAGCTTCCGCCATTTTCCCGGAGATAGATGCCGGGGAGGGGGCGAGGAAGGACCTGGGGTTTGATCCCCCCATGGGGCCCCTCCACTCGGAGGCAGGGGATTTGATCCGGGAGCCTATCCCCGGAACCGGCACCCCGGGAATCGAACCCGGGGCCGCCGCGTGGCAGTCCGAGGACATACCACGGAGCTACCGGCTCCCCTCACTGTCAGATACGTTCTTACCGTGACACGTTCCGAACATTGCCACTCACCTCACACTCAACATGAAAACATTCGCAATGACAGCAAATGTTCATGAAACTAAAACGTGTCATGTACTGGGCGGTACAGCCGTCCGTCACTCCCGTCCTTTTGTATGCCTGGGACACGTGAATTCAAAATCGAGATTAAATGTTAATTTCATGTACAGTCGGTTTATTATGTGTCTTCCCTTTTTTAGTTTCTTAAGCTCATCTAATTTAACTTATGTGTACATTAAGGACTGATTTAAGGTAACACGTTGTATCTATCTAGGTAGGTACCACATGTTCCCTTGTATCAGCACTTTATGTACCCAGCAATTCAATTAGATAAGTTTTAGAAGCTAAAAAAGGGAAGATACACAATAGACCGGCTGCACATACCATAGCTGCTTTGTGCTTCAGTTCTCACTGCTCGTGCTCATTGCTCTATCTATTTTGATAAAGCAATACTACTTCAGTGCGAAAACGTTGCTTGAACGAAAACTAAATATCCTTATGTAACCCTGGTTATAAATACAATTTCAAAAAGGGGCCACAGGCCGCTACGTGACCTGAGGTTACGAGGTTAAATTAATACAATATTTTCAACTGAAAACTCGCCCTGCAATGAAAGAGAAGACAGCTTTGCAATTTTAATGATGTACTATAAATATATGTTAGGCTTCGGAGTACCGGAGATAAACGTTCACAAAGACTGACGTACAGTGCAACCTACGAAAAATGCCTAAGGTCATATATATCCGAGGCCGCTGTTACTACAAAGCTGAAACATTCACAGATCGCTTCAGTGGCCATGATAACCTGGAACACTATCGTCGGTCGACATGACTCTCATATTAGTGTCGCATTATGGTTGACCACTGACCAGTATTCGACCTTCCCAATGTTTTATTGACTCCCAGTCAAGGTCACCATGTGTCATAAAGAGGTCATATTGCATGTAGTTTAACGCACCTGGACGATATAAACAAAATGGCGTTCACTATCGTATCCCCTTAGCTTTAAGCAGTCAAAAGCTTTTGGTGAAAAACGTGTTTTTTCATGAAAAAGTGGCATGTTATAAAGCAAAATGTTATATATTTATAGACAAAAAACAAAAAAACTTTTTAGTTTGAAAACAAAATGATTTTTCAAAGCAATATGTTCAAAGATAAAAAGTTAAAATTTTAGCTAAAAAAAATTAAAAATGTTGAAATGTCAAAAGATGTATCCAATTAAAACGTGAAAAAAGTAAAAACGACAGAGACCATATTGTTAAAAAATATTATGCATTTTTTAAATATTTAACAAATGTATATTGCGTCAGAAACTCACGGTGACAGGTTCACAAATATTGACATACAACAAGACCTTGCAAAAACGCTTGAGGCGATATCTCCGTAACCGGCTGTTAAGATTCCAGTACAACTTTGACAGGTCATTTCAGTGCCCGAGTTAACCTTACGAACCAATTTTGGCAAGCATTGGTGTCATGAGGGTGTCATGCCTTTGGCGATTTGTCGTGGAATGACCCCGACTCTGGCAATGACAAGCAGCAGTTGAGAGTGGGATTCATCTGTGTCTTATAGTGCTTGCCTTCGACCTAGCATTTTTTGCTGAAGACTACGTTGCGGTCTACTCACCTGGTTTACTCACCTGGTTGTGTTCCTCGCTGGGGCTCGGTTAGGCAGTTTACATGGCAATAAATACAAGGAACCCTATTTAGCTAAGATGCGCCAGTCTGTCACATTACATACCTAGGCGTGATACAAATANCACTGGGCTGTCCATTGACCTCTAAAGGGTCTTCTCAGATGACGTCACGCGCCGCCATTTGTAAAGGAATCATGACACAAGAGTCGCGGCTGCTAAATTAAACAACATTGTTCCTGTTTCAAAATTGCTTTAAAAACCCGCAAAACTGAGATGTTATGCCAAATAGAGGCTGTTTGAAAATGTATTTGAGTAAATACTAGAAAGACATCATATAGACATTAGTTTCACATTCAGGCATCAGAACATTATTTGATCTTAGATGCTATAACGGCAAAGATGCCCGACTGAGAAGCCATAGCTTTGTGGCGGCTGCTCTGAAAGCACATTTGCCCTGGCCTACTAACAACATCTCTGTCCCACACATCTCTTGCGCACTCAAGTGCCTGGGCACATCATACATGTTACGAAATTGTCATGAATGTACTCCTCCAACCTTTTCCAGTTGTCCCACCTCGATTTCGGGAGTAGATTGGAGGAGTTTAGAGGAGGTTTCGAGCGAAGTTGGATAAGCNCGAATGAGGACGAGATGACCTGAATGGAGCGACCACAGCAACTGAATGGCAAGGTTTGGAGCGACTACTGTAGCCGGTAGATAAGGCATATGAAAAGACTACAGCTGCTGGTAGAATAGATATATGAGGTGGTATATAAATTGCACATGAGCTCTGTATTTGCAGAATTACTGTAACTTGTTGATAAGTAGCACACCACTAATGTGGCCCGTTAGAAGGAACGGCACGACTACAGGCTGGTAATAAGGTTATGAGACTACAGTGCTCCATACCTTACCCTTATAAGGTGCGAAGCGATTACAAGGCTGGTAGTTAGGTTGGGGAGCGCCTACGGATTGTTCTAGATATGGTATGGTGTGACTCAGTGACTGGAAGATAAGGAAACACAGCCAACTGTTGCGGTGTTATAAATAAAATATATAAAAAGCGTCTTACCATGTGCAGGATTCAAATCTCGCACCGAATCTTAACTTTGTGCCGAGAGCGATGCTCGATGAGCGTTCATGTACCAAACCTGTATTCACCCTTATAAACATACGCATAGCCTTCAAGTCGCCAGTGGAGAGTAAAGCCGTATAGTCAGGGCGGCGCCAGCGTAGAACTCTCACTGAATGCTCACGGCTGATTTCAATACTACTAGGAGGTTCATATCAAACAGACTTCACACTCATATCAGCTAACTTACAAGCGTAAGCATTGTTTTGGTTATTTTGCAAACGAACTGTTGTAAAACAAGAATTCACACATCCTCATGATCAAAGTTAATTATTTCCTTCCAGGGTTGACGCGGTTGGTTGTGGCGCAGCTGAGACGTGACTTCCAGCCGGCCTGAAGTCTGGCGCTCTCATGCAGCCACCCACTCGCCCTTCCGAATTCATCAACACCGATTTATACATCAGGTATGCAAATGCTTGCATATTAATTACGATAGATGTTATTGCAGATCCCAAAAAACAGTATAGCTCCACATATTGTGTCGCCTTGCGCGACACATGTTGCCATGTGTCGCCCAACATGTTGCCACGTGTCGCCCAACATATTGCCATGTGTCGCCCAACATGTTGCCATGTGTCGTAATCTTCTTCGAATTTAATGAATTGGTTTACAAGGGAAGACAACTAACTTGCCTACAGCCATGTCAATAGGATATTAGCATGATTAATCTCCCTTATGAACAAAATACTTGCCAACAGGACCGAAGCCTGAGTCTGATGATAAAAACGTACCAGGATAAACATACACCGACTGAGGACGAGATGACCGGAATGGAACGACCACAACGACTGATAGACGAGGTATGGAACGACTACTGTATCTGGTAGATAAGGCATGTGAAAGTACTACAGTTGCTGGTAGATAAGATATATGGAGGTTATATATAATTGGATATGAGTTGGTACATGAGACGGCTAATGTAACTTGTAGATTACGTATACACTGACTAATGTGGCAAATAAATAAGGAACGGTACGACTACAGTGGCTTCTAGATAAGGTATGTTGCGACTACAGTGGCTGGTAGAAAAGGCATGATGCGACTACAGTGGCTTGTAGATAATGTATAAAGCGACTACAGTGGTTATTATGTAATATATTGAGGGACTACAGTGGCTGGTAGGATAAAGTAATGATGCGATTACGGTGTCTGGTAGGTAACATATATGGAGGTATTATATAATTGTACATGTGTCAGTATATAAGACAATTACTGTAACTTGTAAATAGGGTAAACAGCGACTAATGAGGCCCTTAGATAAGGAACGGTACGAATACAGTAGCTGGTAGACAAGGTATAGAGCAAATACAGTGGCTGCTAGATATAGTATGGTAAGACTACAGTGACTGGTAGATAAGGTTATAAAGCCACTGTTAGTAGGTGGTAAACAGGCTATGCATAAAGCGTCATTCTTCTACCAAGTCTAGGACTCAAATATCTCACCGAACGTTTTAACCGTTGCCGAACATTGTCATGTGTCCGTTTCATTGTTCCAAAATCCAACACCTTATTTCAACCTTATAACAAAGCATAGCCTTTCAAACGTCAACCAGTGGAAAGTTAAGCCATTAGTCAGGTGCGGCGCCAGCGAGAAACTTTGTCATCGAATGCTCACGGCTGATTTAAATTACTGACTCTAAAGGTTCTCCATCAAAGCAAGCCTTCACACTCATATCAGCTAATTATCAACGTGGCAGTGTGTTTTGTTATTTTTGCAAACAACTCTTAACCCTATTAGTGGCAGGGGGGCAAATATTGCCCACCCCTCATGTTTTTCCAGGTGACGGCGTCTGTAGGGTATGTAATGTGAGGTGTGGCGCAGCTGAGACGCTGACTTTTCAAGGCCGCTCTGGAGGTCCAGCGTCTCATCAGCCGCCCACTCGCCCTCACCATAATTAATCAATACCGATTTTGACCAACACCAGGTATGTCAAATGCCTTGCAATTCGATCATAATAATCTACCATATCTTTATATACCATTTATATACCATATCCCACATATAAAAGCCAGTGCAAATTAAGAAAACTTATAGCTCCACATATATCCGTCTTCTTAGGGGTTGGACAAGCGGGGCAACCTCCGCCAGCCTTCTGCTGGCGACCCTGAGATCATTACAGTTCCGAGGTAATTTTAATGTTGGTAAAAAATGATAAGGTTGTTAAAATCGATAGACTCGCCAAAACACCAAATATGCACACTTTGTAAAATGTATTTATTTATTCCCCGGGACAAATTGCAGTTATCCAGATAATGTCCGCTATACATAATAATAGCAACATAGTCTAAAAGCCTGGCAAGGCCTATGCCACTGTGGATCAAATTGGTCAAAAGATTGCCAGTTTCCAGGTTGGCGGCAGTTGTGCGGTTATGGCGCATCTGAGCCCACTCGTCTCAGTTGCTGCCAATTTGCCCTCACCTGAAGACATCAGGCTCATAGCCATTTTCACCAGGTACGCTAACTGCTTTGATATGTTTGACTGGAGCAATGCTAAGCTATTTGTTGTCAGCATTTCATGACCATTGTATTTCACTGCCTAAAAGAAACCAGTCACTTCATTGTACCACAGCTTGATCTGCGATAAAACAAACGTACCAGGAGGAACAATACACCGACAGAGATGACCGGAATATGGAACAACCACAGCGACTGATAGACGAGGTATGGAACGACTTCTGTAGCTAATAGAAAAGGCATATTAACCGACTTCAGTGGCTGGTAGACAATATCTATGAAGGCATAAGCATATGGAGTAACTACCGTGACTTGTAGATAATGTGTACTGCGACTAACATTAAAGCCTCGTTTTACTTGATAAAGTAGTAAATGGAGAGTCACGCTAAAAACGACCATTGCTACCTATCAACGTGACGTTTAATTGTATTTATTTGTTAAGCATCTGTTAATACAAACACCGCACACATCATTTTAAAGTCATTATGGTTAATTCCAGGTTGAAATTCCAGGTGGAAATATCGCACACATCACATTACAGTCATTATTTTCCTTTCCAGGTTAAAGGCGGGTGTGTGGTTGTGCCGCTGCTAAGACGCTGACTTTGAAGGCAGCTCTGGAGCTCCAGCGTCTCTGCAGCAACCAGCTCGCCTTCACCAGAAAACATTAAGTCCGATATAATCTACACCAGGTATGCAAACTGTCTTGCAGTTTTATCATAGTTGATGCCAGTGCAAAACATCTTTAGCTCCATGTATGTGTCGCCACGGGGTTTGAGGCAAGCAGCGATTAACTTTAACCCCGAAACCCTGCTGGCGACTCACTGCAAATCGATACGATTTAAGGTGAGTTTGAAGCGTCGGAAAAAAGTGAGTTAGAATACTAAGTAGGTTTGATAAAGTCAACATATTTATATTAAATACCAAATTCGACTTTTTGTAAATGACGCTTCCGTTTTCCAGGAAAAAAAATATTAAAGTTAAAACTCTGCGATTAATCAACTTATATTCAACGCCTAAAAAAACTTGCAAGGCTAATTGCCACTGTTGATCAAAATAGTAAAAACGTTGCAATTTTCCAGGTTGACGGCGGGTGTGCGGTAATGGCAAAGCTGAGACTTCAAAAGCCACTCTGGTGGTCCGGCGTCTCAGCAGCTGCCCGCTTGACCTCACCTGAAGACATCAGGTTTATATGCATTTGCTATAGGTACGTAACCCCATTTCCAGCGGCCGGCCAGATTAACGTTAACCTGCAGAGGGTTAACGTAATTGCCCTGCCCCTGCCCCCCTCCAATAGCATCTTGAAAACTAAACTTGGCGATTTCGCATGGCAAAACAATCGAGTTCATGTAGTGAACAATGAGCAACCCCGTTTTTACCAAGATTTCAATATTTTTCTGATAAGAAATGGGCGTCCAGCGTGGGAGATGCGGAAATTTTGACTTGGAAAGTATTGTGGTCAATTTAGTTGCGACCGTTTTTTATGCCAACAACGCTTTTGAGCTTCTATAATGAACCACTGCTTCAATATATCAAAAGAAACCAAAGTACCAAATATGAAAAAACAACATATGTTATCATAAATTCAGGTATTGTAAAATCAGGTGATTTTGCTGTTAACAAACATGCGCTTTTTGTAATAACAAACATGCGCTGTTTCGTGAACCATGCGCGGTGGACCTCGACAGACTGAGCCTCGGCGGAGGGAGGAGGCGCTGGAGGACAGGGCTGAGGAGGAGGACAGGTCGGCGCCGGAGGTCACGGAGGACAGACGTATCTGCCCCGTGCTGCCGACACCAGCCGGCCAGACGGAGGACAGACGTAGCTGCTCCGTGCTGCCGACACCAGCCGGCCAGAACGTGCTGGTCAGTACGGGCGACATGGGCGATAAATGGGGCTCACTTTGATGGTGGCTCCGGTGCCTGGTGATGCTTTTCTGAGGCATTACTGATGTGGAGCGATACTTCAGATATTCGGAATACTGACACGGCAAAATCTATTGCATATCGAGGCTAATTCAAGTCTCGCGGTAGATAACAAAGATGTGCTGCTTATGTAACAACATGAAGCCACTGACCTATAGCTCAACTCTTGTGACATATATCTGACCTGCGTGACCCTTCTGACCCACGTACCCTATGTTATCAGCAGCTGGCATACGGTAACATCGACAGTCGGTACCTGTCGGGTTTTGGTGTCGACAGTGTGCTACAGTGCGCTGCACGTGGCAGCCATGTGTCAGGGCCACCAAGACGCTCTCCTGTCTGCTGGAGGCCATCTCCGGCTTGGTAGACGAGCTTTGCCGTACCATGATCGACAGCCCTGAATGTAACCAAGGCAGGTGAGCTCTTCTCGGAGTCATTTGCTTCCTTTAGTAAATATTCTACAACCGATTTAATGTTTTAACAAGTAATGAACCTCGATAGATTTCCTGTACAAAATGCGCGTCTTCTATTTTGTGGAACGCTCATTATTTGTCGATGTAAAAAGTGTGAACGTCAAAGCCTGTCACAAGATGCCAGTGCCTTATCACTGTGTCAGCCCACCGCTAAATGTGTCCGTTCGTCCCTGTTAAGATCACCATCCCTCTCTTCTTCAGGGGTAGAGGCTGCACCTGGCCGTGCTCAAATGTGACCTGGGAGTGCATCAAAATGCTACCGTAGGCC